>CAUYQG010200322.1:0-20260 GCA_963574415.1 Tarsius wallacei | reverse complement strand
ATAGATAGATAGCATCATCCAAATGGCCGCCTAGATGGCCTTACTCTGCCTGCATAGACCGGCTCCGTGAGAGTGAGGGACATACGGAGAGCCCGGGAGAGGGCACTTCTTCAGGGCAGTATAGGAAACGTAGGGCGCTGGGCGAGACCGAAGGAAAGGAAGGAACCAGGACGAGAGCAGAACTGCAGCTGTGCCCACGCTCCTTCGGTTCCCCTGCTGAAGGCGCCCCTGGGACGAAGCAGCCGCAGGACACGCCGGGCAGTGCGGGGAGGGGGACGGCGGGGGACCCCAGACCCACAGCCCACGCCCCCCTCAACCCTGACCCCTCCGCAGGGCCCCCGGCCCTTGCAGCCCTAACCGAGAGAAGAGGCGGGCCGGGCTGGGAAGGTGGGGGGAAAGGGATGGTCACGCGGGCTCCGGCGGGATCCTCGTGGGAGGGAGGGATCCGGAAGCCGGGGAGGGTCCCCAAGGCCTCCTGCTAGTCCCCGCCACCCCTCCTTCTGGGACTAGAGCCGCGTTAGAAAGAAGGGGTCTCTGACACTGGGACCAGCCTCTCCCCCACGAATTTAGCCCCTGCAGACCTACAGTAGAAGATAGACTTTGTGCACCCCGAAACTTATCTAAAACGCGGGGGCCTATTTAGGGAAAATAAGTCACAATTCGGATGGGGCACTGGAAGAGGGATCGGTGCGAGTGAAAGGCTCCTTCCCTCCCGGGAATCTAACCTGTCCCGGGAGACCCTTAGGACAGCCTCGGAGGCTTGTTCCCAGCTCCAGGGACGAGACGAGCACCTGGGGGTGTCCATAAGCCCCCCCCCCCCACATCATCGCCCGTACCCCCTCCGGGCTGCCCCGGGCAGCGCCGGCGGCAGAAAGGCTCCAGCTGCCCTGCCTCGGACCGAGGCTTCCCTGCGCTCCCAGAGCCCGGATCGCCGATCTTCCTTCTCCGGGACCAGGTTTTCTCCGGTGAACCTGGACTTGAATAGGTAGAGCGGTTGATGAATATGCATCAGGCCCCGGCTGTTTAAGGCCACGTGAATAAACATGAGCCCGCGGCGGCTGCGCTCACCCGCTCTCCGAGTCTCTCCGGGTCGCCGGGAGCCGGAACCACCGAGCAGCTCGCTTTCACGCGCGCGGGACCGAGGGTCCACCTGAGCCCGCGCTGTCTCCGTGAGCCCCACACCCGGATCCACACACACCCTACCTGGGTGCCCGAGCGCGTGGCGGGCGGCCCAGACCCGCGCGCAACACACCCACTCTCCGAGGGTCCTTGGGCACCGGTTCCTTTCTGTCTAGAAGCTGCCTCCACTTCTGCTGACTTTGGGAACCTGGCGTCGGGACTTGGAGACGGGTGGGGGACGGTTCTCACCCCCGCCCTAAGTTTTGGGCAAGGGTTTTCCAACCTGAGTCGCTGCGCAAAGCGAGGCGACTCTGAACGTGTCCGCGGACGCGCGGGGGTGGAGGTCGTGACCCGCCAGCGGGAAAGGAAACACAGAGCTGCGGACGCCAGCCGGGACAGAGACTGTACACTGTAGGCGATTGTTCTCTGAAGTCTGCGGACCGCGGGGGACAGCCACCCACCCGCCACGCGTCCAAAGCCCTCGCCATCTTCCGCTTGGAAAAGTCGCCCTGAAGCCGTGGCGTCTTCGTCTTTGGACCTACGAGAAAAGACCGAGCTACCTTGGGTACACGTACCCCGGGTAGCTTCACTCACTACCGGCTCCGCCCAGGTAGTGTCCTCCGCGTCTCTGTCCCTCCTCTCTCTGCACACGCACTGGGTGACCCATCTGAATCGGCCAGGGCGAATCAGGTGCCCGCCAACCCCAGCGCGGTTTGGCTGGACGAGCTCGGATCCAGGCCCGCGTGGGCTTCGAGGCCTTCCTCCAGCCTTTGGACCCCTCTTGCTGGAAGACCGCCGCCCACACCTCACATCCCACCCTGGCCGCCACCTACGCCTTTACCTGGATTCTGAGCAGAGTGGCCTCAAGGCTGGAGAGGTGGGAAGCGCCTCGCAAAAGACGCGCGTCGTGCGGGTGGTTCGCTTGGCGAGATGAACTGCCCCCGAGGGCGAGCGCGCTCCGTGGAGGTTTTTTTAAACCTATTTTTGGCATTTGTCTGAGGTCACTAGAATGCGGCCCATAAGATAAGGAGCGGGGGTTTGTCTGCTAAAGTTTTGGGGACTCAATGGAACCCAAGGTTCAACCCAGGTCACATGGCCCAAGGCTATCTCCAAAACTGCTCCCTGGAAAGTAACCTGGGCTTGGAACATCTGTTTTCCGATTGACTGCAGCCTAGGTCCTGGGCCGCCTTCCTGCGTGAATTGAAATCCCATTTACTGGACGTGAAGCTCGCTCTAGTCCGTGGCTGGGCGATCTCTTTAGACATCTTTGCACGACGAACAGACACTGACAATGCTAGAGGTGTCGGGCAAGCCTGGGAAGAGGGTTGGAGAATTCCAAGTGGGTCTACTGGCCAAGGAGAGCTCCGTGCTGGAAAAATGCTGTTCCAGCCAGGCGCGGAGGCTCACGCCCCCAATCCCAGCACTTTGGGAGGCTGAGGCGGGAGGATCGCCTGAGCCCAGGAGCTCGAGACTAGCCTGGGCAACATAGCAAGACCTCGTCTCTACAAAAATAAAAATAACATTTGACCAGGTGTGGTGGCGGGTGCCTGTAATCCCAGCTACTGGGGAGGCTGAGGTTGGAGGTCGGGGCTGCAGTGAGCTGTAATTGTGCCAGTGCATTCCAGCATGGGCGACAGAGTGAGACTCCGAATTAAACAATCAAAACAATGCTGTCCGATAAGATGTTCAAGAGTGAGCAAGAAGACACTTGGGGTCCTGGACTAAAAGCAGAACTGGACTGAACACATCTGGGAGAAATCTCATCTATGTAATACCAAGGTGGAAAACCCCAGGTCATTTGGGCATGGAGATGAGCCCCGAATAATAACTATTCTTCCTGAGCAACTATTTTGTACCAGAAGAGCCTCTCTGACTCACCAGGCAGGCAAGCATCGTTCTCATTGTATTTTGTGTGAACAGCGCCCCCTGGAAGCCATTCCCCAGCCTTATCTCAAATCTTCTGGACAAGTATTTCCAATCACAGACAGGGAAGTCTTTCCCAAGACCATACATCAAGTATTAGAGATGGGATTCCAGACCTAAACTGCCTGGCCCCAGCACCTAACCTCTTTAACCTGCTACTCCTCAAAGGAAGTACCCTTCCACGGTTTTAGCCACAATAAAATCTTCCCTGACATCCTGGAAAATCAAAACAGAGGTTGGGCCCCACCTTTCAAGATGAAAATCCTCCCTATCATGACTGTAAGTGGAGGAGGGAAAGTGTGTCTCACTTTTCTGCTTTAACCAAACCAACCATCAAAAAGCTGTTTGTGGCCAGGCATGGTAGCTCAACCCTATAATCCCAGCTCTTTTGGAGGCCAAAGTGGGAGGATCGCTTGAGCCCAGGAGTTCAAGACCAGCATGGACACCACAGCGAGACCTCATCTCTACAACAACAACAACAACACAACAACAACAACAAATCAAAAAATTAGCTGGGCATTGTAGCACACATCTGTAATCCCAGCTACTGAGGAGACCGAGGCAGGAGGATCACCTGAGCCCAAGAGGTTGAGGCTGTGTTGAGTCACTGCACCCCAGCCGGGGTGACAGAGTGAGACCCTGACTCAAAAAAAAAAAAATCATTTTTCTCTTGAACCATAAATGTTCAAAGTCAAAGACTTCTGGCTCAACGTGACTTTTGAAGAATGAGAGATACCAAGGCATGAAGACCCAGCAGGTAAGCAGACTCGATGAGCCGCACTTTTTCTTCCCTCCCCTTCTCTTCCTCCTCCTGCTTATAGCTCCTTGTGGACCTTCTCACATTTCTCTTAGTCCAGGTAAGTGACAGTGTTGGGAAGCCCTGGTAAGATGCCTTCAATGCTTCCTTGGTAAGCATTTGAGAGGGTTGAGATCAGAGTTGTGCTGGCTTTAGAATCCTCTGGCTATGCTGAAGGACACCATAGAGGAACAAAGGAAAACGAGCCCCGGTTCCTAGTGTGTTCCCCCACCGTTGTTGTTGTTGTTGTTTTTGAGTTGGAATCTCACTCTGTTTCCTAGGCTGGAGTGCGGTGGCACGCTCACCGCCACCCCAGCGTTGACTTGCTGGGCTCCGGCGATCCTTCCACCTCAGCCTTCCAAGTAGCTGGAACGATAGGCATGTGCTACCACACCCGGCTGATTTTTGATTTATTGTAGAGACGTGGTCTTGCCAAGTTACCTGGGCTGGTCTCGAACTCGCAAACTCAGGCAATCCACTTGCCTCAGCCTCCCAAAGTGCTGGGGTGATAGACTGAGCCACCGAGCCCAGCCCCCTGCCTTTCTTTAGGGCCCTTGGGCTAATGAGCAAATACCTTCGCTCCCCGCCCCCCCATGCACACACACAGTCACTCACCTCCTAGCCTTTGTGTACCCACAGACGCTACCCTCTCTCCTGCGACTCCCAGCAAGCATCAGCCTTTCCACTATGCACTAGATCCCATCCCTTCTGGAGGGCAGTTTCTAAGATGGCTTCCAACGGTCCCCACCTCCAGGTATTCATGCCTTGTACAAAGCCCTCCCCTTGAATGTGTAGCCAGGTGTGGTGGCCTGCGCCTGTAATCCCAGCTACTCAGGATGCTGAGGCGAAAGGATCGCCTGAGCACAGGAGGTCAAGGCTGTGGTGGGCCATGATTGTGCCGCTATACTCCAGCCTGGGTGACAGTGTGAGACCCCGACTCAAAGTAAATAAATAAACCAGTAAAAACAAATTCTCAAAGTTCGTCCCCTCCCTGAATTCACAGCAGGCCCATGGCTGCTGAGAGTTTCTGGTTGGTCCATCACCACATCACAGGACTTGATGCTGTACTTCTCGAAGGCGTTCAAGAGTTTCTAGTTATCTGTGTTTCTGACAGAGGAGGAGGAGGAGGGCCCACTGACAAACTGTAGCCCTAGATTTTCCTTCCTTTTTTTCCAACTTTATTTCCACCCTCCCCACACGCATATATACTTTCATCCTTGTACATATGTCCCGCTAAATTGACTCCCTTTCAGCTATGTTTGGAATTCTGCTACCTTTGTCCCTGACCCCCACCCGCACAGTCCTGTACATCTTTCAAAGTTCTGCTCAAGTCTCTCCTTCTCCAACCTTCTCCATAATTTTTTTTTAAAGAAATTTGGTCTTGATTTGTTGCCCAGGTTGGACTTGAACTCTCAGTTCAAGTGATTCTCCCACTTCTGCCTGAGCAACTGAGACTATATGCTCATACCACGTTGCCTGGCCACCCCATCAGCTTTTGATGCCATTTGGAATTTTCCATTCCCTTCTGTTTTTTCACTGTAGTTTGTTGTTGCCATTATTTTTCTTTTTCTCTTTTTTTTTTTTTTTAGTCGAAGTCTCAATCTGTTGCCCAGGGCCTTGACATGCTGAGTTCAGGTAATCCTTCCACTACAACCTTCTGAGTAATTGGAACTACAGGAACACACCTCCATACACAGCTAATTTTTTTAAATTTATTTTAGAGACAAGGTCTTGCCATGTTGCCCAGGCTGGTCTCAAACCCATAGGCTCAGGCAATCCTCTTGTCTCCACCTCCTAAAGTGCTGGGATTACAGGCATGAGCCACTGCGCCTGTCTTATTTTTCTATTAAGCACCTACTGGCTTAACTAAATTTAGTAATTCTGTATACGTGTCTATTCTGCACAATTGATGCAGAAGCAGAGGTGTCTTTCCATCATTGTACCTTGGTATAGCCATCTCCCACTTCCTTCAGTGCCTAGTTCAGACTCTGGACCTCAATAAATATTTGTAATAATTTACTCAGCATTTACATCTCTTCTGACACCTTTTGGAGCTACAAACAATTGGAAACACTTCTAACTTTTTTTTTTTTTGAGTTGGAGTCTCACTCTGTCATCCAGACTGGAGTGCAGTGGCCGCTCCCAGCCACCGCAGCCTCGACCTGCTGGGCTCCGGCAATCCTTCCGCCTCAGCCTTCCAAGTAACTGGAACTATAGGCGTGTGCTACCACGCCCAGCTAATTTTTTTGATTTATTGTAGAGATGAGGTCTCTCCAAGTTGCCCAGGTGGGTCTTGAACCCGCGGGCTCAGGCAATCCACTCACCTCCGCCTCCCAAAGCGTGGGGTTACAGGCTGAACCACTGAGCCCGGCAACACTTCTAACTTTAATCAAGCTTTTTCTTCTGCCCTTACTACACACCCACTATGCACTTTAGAGTCAATTCAAATATAAATACAAGATCTACTTCAAAGAATCAAAATCTTAGCATTTCAACACCTGACTAAGTCATACATCTTTTGGGCTCATATCTTGTCTTTCTGGTCCATAATTTGCTGGGCATGTAAGGAGGTGAAGGAAGGAGATCATTGAAAACACAATACAAAAGGAACCTGTATTAGTCAGGGTAATGAATGTGAGCTACTGTGACAAGCATCTCCCAAATCTGTGACTCAACACACAGAAAGTTTATTTTTCATGCATGTCACAGTCTCAGGCAAAACAGATGGCTCATCTTTAAGCAGTGAGTCAGGATCTGGACTTTTCATTTTGTTGTTAGGCCATCGCCTAGGGTCTTCTGGGTCCTCTGCTCTCAGATGATTGACAGGCAACAAAAGTCCATGGCTCTTGTGGGGCATTTTATGGCCAAGGCTTGGAACAGCAGAGTTGACTTCAATCCATATTTCCTGGGACAGCACATCAACCTAATTACAAAGAATGCTGGAAAATACAATTAACTCATATGCCACGAAAAAAGAAAAGAGGACTGGTGAACATCTAACCTGTTTCACCCAAAATCTGAGATGGCATTTATTCACTTTGCAATATCAAGACACTGCTCTCACACTTTGATGAACAAAGAGGAACATTCACATAAAGAGGTAATGAGGAATTCCCCCATAACAATGGTCTATCCTGCCCTCCTCTATTTCCTGTGAAACCCAGAATTCACTCACTCAAGAGCTAGTACTCATTCAGACTGTTGACTGAATTGAGTTCCTTGAGGTTGTAGGACTGAGGTCCCTGTTTTCCTGCTCTCCCAACAGACACTCTTTCTCCTTCCTGAACCCACTCACAATGCTCTAGGACAATTTCTTTCAGCCCTGCAAAGCACCAGACTCAATGTGAGCTTTTTAACCATCGCAGACACTCCAGCCTCTCTGAAGATCTACTGCGTTAGAGATTCCCAAGAGTAGAGCTCAGGCATCCATATTTCTTTTTTATTTTATTTTAGATTTAGGGAGTACACATGCATGTTCATTACACAGATATATTGCGGAGTGGTGGGGATTGGGTCTAGGGCGACCCATTCCCCAAATGGTGAACATTATACCCCATAGGCAATTTCTGAAACCTAACCACCCCTTCCCACAGACCCCCTTATTGATGTCCCCAGTATCTATTATTTCCATTTTTGTGATCATTTTGCTCCACATATGAGTGAGAACATTGTTTGGTTTTCTGTTTCTGAGTCAGTTCGTTTAGTTAGGATGACACTCTCCAGCTCCATCCATGCTGCCATCGAAAAGTAGGCAAAGGACATGAATCAACACTTCTCAAAGAAGACACACAGGCAGCCAACGAACATGAAAAAATGCTCGGGCATTTTTATTTCTAAAAATATCCCCCTGATGATGCCAGTGTACAGTCGGGATTGACAACAAGTGTTCAGGCCAGAGAAAGGAGTGTCCAGTAAGACCCACAGTCAGGTAGTTACATTTTAATGGGGTAGTAAACTAGTATGCATTTGTCTTGCCAAATAAATGAATGAACAGAAGCCAAAATGTCTTGTTTCTTAATTGGCTTCCATTTAATAGAACTTAAAAAATTGAGGCCAGGCATGGTGGTCAAGTCTATAAGCCCAGAAATTTGGGAGGCTAAGGTAAGAGGATCTCTTGAGCCCAGGAGTTAGAGACCAGCCTGTGTAACGTAGCAAGACCTCATCTCTACAAAAAAAATTTTTAAAATTAACCAGGTGTGGTGGCAGTCCCACCTACTCAGGAGGCCAAGGTGGAAGGATCGCCTGAGTCCAGCAGGTCAAGGTGTGGTCAGCCAGATCATGCCACTGCACTCCAGCCTGGGTGACCAAGAGAGATCCTGACTCAATATAAATAAACAAATAAAAATTGTATTGATGAAGACAATATGGCGTGAATGAAAGAGAACAAAACCGGAAGCCAGAAGACAGGGCTCCACAAATTTCCATTTATGTGACCTTGGCATAGATGATGACTTTCTCCTCCTGGAAACACTTTCTTTGATTGTCTTCCAGGGCCTCACTGTCTCTTGGCTTTCCTCCTGTCCACCCCTTCCTGTCTCTGTTTTCTGGTTTCTTCTCTCTGTGTCAGCTTTAAACATTAGGATGCTCAAGGCCTCTCCTCACTTCCATCTACACTCCCTCCCTTGATGATTGTATCCATGTTCTATTACTGCATACTAAATTACTACAGATGTGATGGTGTAAATGACACTGACTTGTAGCTCATAGTTCTGCAGGTCAAAAATCCAGGTACGAGGCTGGATGCAGTTGTTCACACTTGTAATCTCAGTGTTTAAGGAGGTCAAGGTGAGAGAATCTTTGGAGGCCAGAAGCTCAAGATAAGCCTGGGCAACGTAGTGGCCCTGTCTCTACCAAAAAAAAATTAAAAATTAGCCAGGCATGATGGTGAGCACTTGTAGTCTTAGCTAGTGGGAAGGCTGAGGCATGAGGATCATTTGAGCCCAGGAGTTCAAGGTTACAGTAATCTGTGATGGCACCATTGCATTCCAGCCTGGGTGGCAGAGTGAGGTGCTGTCTCTCAAAAAACAGGCCAGCTATGGTGCAGCTGGGTTCTCTGCTCAGAGTTTGAAAAGGCTGAAGGTCAACTGTGCTGAGTTCTCATTTGGAGGCTCTGGGGAAGAATGTGCTTTCAAGCTCATTCAGGTTGTTGGCTGAATTCGGTTCCTTGAGGTTGTAGGACTGAGGTTCCTGTTTTCCTGCTAGCTGTCAGCTGGAAGCTGCTCCGAGCTCTTAGAGGCTTCTTATTTTCCTTGCTACCTGGTGCCTGTCCCCCAGCTTCAAAGTCAGCAATGCAGAACTTCCTGTGCACGCAGTCCTTCCTGCTTCATGTTTCTCTCTTCTTTTATCTCTGCTCTCTAGAGCTAGATGTAAAGGAATCATTAAGTCAGGTCCATTTGGATTCTCTCTTTTCATTAACTCAGAATCAACCAGTTAGTAACTGTTGTAGACTGAATGTTTCATACGTTGAGGCTCCAATCCCCAGTGTCATGGCATTTGGAGATGAGTCCTTTAGGAGGAAATCAGGGTTAGATGAGGTCATGAAGGTGGAGTCTTTGTGATGGGATTGGTGCCTTAATAGGAAGAGGTGTCAGAGAGCTTGCTCTCTCTCGCTCTGCACTGTGTGAGGACACAGTGGGTCCTCTGCAAGGTAGGAAGAGAGCCCTCACCAGAACCTGACCATGCTGGCCCCCTAATCTCAAACTTCCAATCACCAGAAAGGTGAGAAAATAAGATTCTGTTGTTTAAGTCACTCAGTCTATTGGAAGCCTGAGCTGACTGATACAATAACCTCAATTACCCTGACAAAATCTCTTTTGCCATGGACTATAGCATAATCACAGGATGATATCTCCACATATTCACAAGTTTCACTCACAGACAAGGGGAGGAAGTCATAAAAGTGCAATCTCATTAAGATATGCTAGAATTCTGTTTAAAAGTCATCTGCATGCTCATGATTCTCAGATTTAATTCTCCAATCTACACCTCTCTCTCTCTCTATTTTTTTTTTTTTTTGAGTCAGTGTTTTACTCTGTTGCCTAGGCTGGAGAGCAGTGGCACCATCACGGCTCACTGCAGTCTCAATCTCCTGGGCTCAGGTGATCCTTTCACCTCAGCCTCCTGAATAGCTGGGACTACAGGTGTGAACCACCACACTTGGCTAAATTTAAAAAAAATTTTTTTTTTGTAAAGACGAGGTCTTGCTATGTTGTCCAGGCTGATCTCAAACTCCTGGCCTCAAGCAATCCTCTCGCCTCAGCCTCCCAAAGTGCTGGGATTACAGGCGTGAGCTACCACATCCAGCCTCCACTTGGATGTTTTATAGACACCTCAAATGTTATATATATGCACCCAAACTCCTAATATTCCCATGCAGACTTTCCATGCAGACTTTCTCACCTCGGTAAATGGCTACTCGAACCTTTCAGCTGCCAGGACAAAAACCTTGGTGCCATCCTTGACTCCTCCCTTTTCCTAACACTCTACATTCCATCCAGCAGGAAATCCTCTGGAATCTAGCGCAAAGATATGTCCAAGGTCCAAACCACGATCGTCTCTCACCTGAATCATTGCAACAATCTTTGTGTTGGTTTTCTATGGCCGATTAACAAACTACCACAAATTCAGCAACTTAAAACGATACCCATGAATTACCTCACAGTTGTATAGGTTGGAAGTCAAAGGACTCAGTCAGGTCTTCTGTTCAGGGATTCAGAGACTGGTTTGAGCTCTTATCTGGAGGCTCTGGGGAGAATCCACTCCCAGTTCCCTTCAGATTGTTGGCAAGACTCAGCACCTTTTTGTGGCTTCCACACAGCTCCCTTCAATAAGAGAAAACCAAGTCACTCTCATGCTTTATGTCTCTTGGACTTCTTCTGCCTGAGAAAAGTCTCTGCCTTTTTTTTTTGAGCTGGAGTCTCACTCTGTCGCCCAGACTGGAGTGCAGTGACCACTCCGGGCCACCACAGCCTCGACCTGCTGGTCTCCGGCGATTCTTCCACCTCAGCCTTCCAAGTAGCTGGAACTACAGGCGTGCGCTACCACACCCGGCTAATTTTTTGATTTATTGTAGAGATGAGGTCTCACCAAGTTGCCCGGGCGGGTCTCGAACCCGCGGGCTTCGGCAATCCACTCACCTCGGCCTCCCAAGACACGGGATTACAGGCTGAGCTACCGAGTCCGGCTGAGTCTCTGCCTTTAAAGGGTCTTGGGTTTGGATGGAGCCCATTTCAACAGTCTGAAACCTTGGCCGAGCATGGTGACTCATGACTGTAATCCTAGCACTTTGGGAGGCCGAGGCTGGAGGATTGATTGAGCCCAGGGGTTCGAGACCAGCCTAGACAACATAGCAAGACCTCAACTCTACAAAAAATAAAAATACAAAAATTAGCCAGACATAGTGGCACGTGCCTGTAGTCTCTGCCACTCAGTAGGCTGAGATGGAAGAATCGCCAGAGCCTAGGAGATTGAGGTTGCAGGGAGCCACAATTGTGCCTCTGCCCTCCAGCCTGGGTGACAGAGGGAGACCCTGACTCAGAAATAAATAAAAATAAAGTCCGTTACCTTGATGACATCTGCAAAGCCCTTTTTGTTGGGGAATTAACATCCTCACGTTTCAGGGATTAGGACGTGGACATTTTAGGGGACCACTCTATCTGCCACAGGCTTGCTCCAGAGTTCAAGCCAGGAACTTTCTGCTTGTACATGTGTTCACCCTTTCCACATGGCGGGCACACCTTCACAATGCCCTGCATGCCCTATACCAGGCATGTCCAACCCACGGCCCGTGGACTGCATGTGGCCCAGGACAGTGGCCCCACAAACTCTTTTCACATCTTGTGTTTTCTAGTGTTTATTTTTTTTCACAACCCCATGCATAGTTCCATTTTCAAAGTTCACAATCACACCTTAGTCATGACATCGCTCTTTGGCTGTCGTCTTCAATTAGGAAGCGCATGGAGAGCAAAATTCGTACAAACATTTCTGACGAGCGCCTTGAGAACTCACTAAAAATTGAGACCACTTCCATCAAATCAGATATAGGTAGATTAGTTTTACAAAAACAAGGTCAAATTTTTCACTAGTTTTATATTGTTCTCATTCTTTTAAATTTTATAATAAAAAATATAAAAGAAGCCTTATTATGTATACGCACTATATTATATAATTTACGTATGACCCAAGATGATTCCTCTTTACCCAACATGGCCCAGGGAAGTCAAACGGTTGGACAACCCTGTCCACTCAGTTGGGATTCCCTTTACACTCTGCCTCCTCTCTCCACCGCCCTCCTTTCTGCTCTCAGGTGCCAAGTGTGCTCCTTCTCTGGGCATTGGCTTTTCCCTAGTCTCGAGTTCTTTTTCCTCCAGCATCTGCATGGCTCACTGCCTCATCTCTTCAAAGTCAATGTCGAAAGCACTTCTTGGCACCTATCAAAAATGGCAGTGTCCAGGCGGGGTGTGGTGGCTCACACCTGCAATTCCAGCACCATGGGAGGCCAAGACAGGAGGACTGCTTGAGCCCAGGAGTTCGAGACCAGCCTGAGCAACATAACGAGACCTTGTCTCTACAACAAAACAAAACAAAAAATTAGCTGGGATTGGTGGCACATGCCTGGAGTCCTAGCTACTCAGGAGGCTGAGGAGGAGGATTGCCTGAGCCCAGGAGGTCGAGGCTGCAGTGAGCCATGATCCTGCCACTGCGCTCCAGCCTGGGTGACAGAATGAGACCCTGACTCACAAAAAGAAAAAATAAATAAAAGAAAACGGCAAACTCCAAGATCCCCAGGACTCCCTGCTCCCCTTCTAAACCTTACTGTGTGTCATAACACTTTTCATTTTCAAACATTATATATATATAATTTTTTGTTTATTTATGTTAGATACAGGGTCGTGCTCTATCATCCAGACTGGAGTGCAGCAGTACTATCATGGTTCACCACAGCCTCAACCTCCTGGGTTCAGACAATCCTCCCACTTCAGCCTCTCAAAGTGCTGGGATTACAGGTGTGAGATATCACACCTGACCTATTTCTATTTATTTACTGTAATCACCAAAGCAAGAGTCATAAAGTAGGGATTTTTGTTCATTTTATTCTTTTTGTTTTGAGAATACTTTATTAGTTTCTCTAATCAAACCCATGTAGGTAAGACCTTCCATATCTAATACAGTGCATTACCCCTGTACAAATGAAAAAAAAAATTAATTTAACATTTCTAGACCTATATGGCTGTTAATCTCTAGACAATGCCCAACTCAACACAGTAAACTGGGATACTTTTTCCAGAATTGACAGCACAGCTGAAGTTTCCCCCAAAATTCAAATTATATAGAGAGAGACAAATAATAGCAGTATGTCATGCATCAATAGCAATAATAGCTTTTCCAGGTTCTGCAGTCATCTGACAAAATTATAGAAACATCCAGCACACTCCATTTTTTTTAAAATTGTAGAGATGAGGTCTCACCAAGTTACCCGGGCTGGTCTCGAACCCACAGGCTCAGGCAATCCACTCGCCTCGGCCTCCGAAAGTGCTGGGATTACAGGCTGAGTCACCAAGCCCTGTCTGCGCACTCCATTTTTTAATAAAGGCGGAGCGGGGGAGGTAAAAAAACATCCCCCAAAACATTTTATTCTTTAACACCTAGAACAGTGCCTGGCACGTAGAAGGCACCCACTCAACTTTTGCTGGATGATTAAACCCATGAGTATCAAAGGAGGAGCATAGCTTGCCCTGCATGGAGGGAATGTGGGTTTGGAGGCAGGAAAAAATGGGTTGGGCTTCATGTCTTATGAAGGGCCCTCTTCATAAGACTAAGCTCCATGAAGACCAGGCTGGGGTCATGTCATCATGTCAGAGTACTTGGCACGAAGCAGAGTCTTAGGTGAATGGTACTGACCAAGACTTTTCTAGATTCTGCTCATAACTTCCATCTGATCTACACAGTTGAGGGATTATTAGGAATTTCATTTCACTTCTTGAACTCCACTCCTGGAGTGGCTGATGAGCGAAGAAGACCGTACTGTGTGAAAGTACTTGTGAAGCGTCAAACAAAGCATTTCTAGAAGGAAGCTTTGGGCTGCCAGTCTGCCTTCGCATCCCAGGTGGGCTTTCCCTCCACCCATGTGCATATTTTGGAAAGCGCTGATGTCGGAAAGACAGCATGGGGCCGTGGTGGGAGTCAGCCGGGGCAGGCCTGACTGTGGCCTTGGCCTTGGGTGGTTCCATAACCTTGCTAAGCCCCTGTTTCCTCTTCTTTGGAAGTAGAGCTGATGATGGCACCTTACAGGGACATGGTGAGGATTGAATGAGATCAGACAGGGATGCCAGGGAAGGCCCGCTACCGAGGAGATGCACAGGAATGGGAGTTTCTGTCTGTCCCTTATGGGACTCCAAATCCACCTCCAACACTGTCACCCTCTAATGGGAGCCCTGCTCTGGGGAGCAGTGGACAACGAGACCACTCTCCCTTCCAGACAGCTTTTGACGGTAGATATCATGTTCTCTCTCAATCTTCTCTTTCTACGGGTGAATATGCGCATTCCTTAGGAAACTGGTTTTGATTTCTACCTGTGGACAAGTTTGACAACACAGCTTTTAAAATGCGCTCTCTAGGAAGGTCTTCTATTAGAGTTTAAGCTCCATAGAGGCAGGGCTTTTTTCCCGCCTTCATTTGTTTAGTTCCTAATGTACCACCAGCGCTCAGAAAAGTGCTTGGCACATAGTAGACCCTCAATAAATGTGTGTTGATTTAAGTGATGAATCTAGCTGGGCGCGGTGGCTCACACCTGTAATCCCAGTACTTTGGGAGACTGAGGCGAGAGGATTGCCTGAGCCCAGGAGTTCGAGACCAGCCTGGGCAACTTGGCAAGACCTCATCTCTACAATAATAAATAAATAAATAAATAAAAATTAGCTGGACGTGGTGGCTCGTGCCTGCAGTTCCAGCTACTTGGAAGGCTGAGGTGGATGGATCGCCTGAGCCCAGCAGATCAAGGCTGCAGTGGCTGTGAGTGTGCCTGGGTGACAGAGTGAGACTCTGACTCAAAAAAAAAAAAAAAAAAAAAAAGAAAGGAAAAATATAATAAAAATTAATGGTGAATCTACAGCTGTGGTCTATATCACCCTGTCCTAGGGATCATACTGTTTTTATTTTTTGATAACTTTATTGTTATTTTGTCTTTATTTCAATAGCTTGAGGAGATGAAAATAGTTTTTGGTTGCATGGTTGCATTGTACAGTGGCAAAGAAGTCTGGGCTTTGAGTGTCCCCACCACCCCTCCCTGTGTACATTGTACTTGAAAGGTGATCCTTTTTGTCCCTCCACCACCTCCTTGCCTCCCCCTTCTGAGTTTCCAGTGTCCATGACACTACTCTCTACGTCTTTGCAGACGCTTAGTTTAGCTCCCACTTACAAGTGAGAACATGTGGTATTTGGCTTTCTGTTCTTGAGTTAGTTCACTTGGGATGATGGTCTCTAATTCCATCCAAGTTGCTGCAAAAAAAACATTACTTCACTCTTTTTGGTGGCTGGGTCATACTGTTTTTGATGCCAGCTGTCCCTCTCAAGTGTCTTTGGGTTCTAAGGAAAACAGTAATCCACTTCCAACTTGTTTTTAAAGGTAGTTTCTTAGGTAATACCCTCAAAATTTCTCAGCTACAAAGCTTGAAGTTAGGACCACATGAATTCCGTGGATCCTTCCAATTCTAGGGTGTGTTGTTACCTCTTTTTTTAGAAGTTGAGCTTTAATTCACATAACAGTCACCATTTTAAAGTGTATAGCTCACTTTAGTGGGTTATTAAAAATTACTTTTTTAGCATGTTCATGGAAGAGCACAACCATCACCACTTCCTAATTCCAGAACATTTTTATTAAATTACCAAGAAGTGTTGTACCTATGAGTCATCTCAATTCCCTCCTTCCCTCAGCTCCTGACAGCCACTAACCCGCTTCCTGTTTCTATGGACTTGCTTTTTCTGTCCATTTCACATAAATGGAGACATAAAAAGTGTAGCCATTTGTGTCTGGTTTATTTCACTTAGCATAATGCTTTCAGGGCTCATCCATGTTATAGCATATATTCCCTTTTATAAAGGAATAATAGGCTGCGTGCGGTGGTTCAAGCCTGTAATCCCACACTTTAAGAGGCTGAAGGGAGAGGATTGCGTGAGCCCAGGGGCTCAAGACCATCCTGGGCAACTTGGTGAGACCACATCTCTACAATAAATCAAAAAATTAGCCAGGTGTGGTGGTGTGTGCCTGAAGTTCCAACTACTTGGAAGGCTAAGGTAGAAGGATCGCCTGAACCCAGCTGGTCAAGGCTGCGGTGGCCGTGTGCATGCCACTGCTCCAGCCTGGGTGACAGAGTGAGACTCTGATTCTAAGTAAATAAATAAAATAAATAAATAAATAAATAAATAAATAATATTCCATTATATGGATATACTACATATTGTTTTTTATTCATCAAAGTTGATGGACATTTGGGTGTTTCCACTTTTCGGCTACTGTGAGTCATACTTCTATGAACATTTGTGTACATGTGTTTGTGTAAATATATGTTTCAATGATCTTGGGTAAAACATATACCTAGGAGTAGAATTGCTGGATCATGTGGTAATTTTATGTTTCAACTTTTGAAAAACTGCCAAACTGCTTTCCATGGTGGATGCATCATTTTGCATTGCTACCAGTGATGTATGAAAGTTCCAATTTCTCCACGCCCTTGACAACATTTGTTATTTTCAGTTTCTTTAATTTTAGACATCCTTGTGAGTGGGAAGGGGTATCTCACTGTGGCAGTTGATTTGCATTTAGTTGTCTTACAGGTTGGAAAGTTTAGAGATGCTTCTCCCAAATGTTTATGTTGTTTTATCTTGGTATTAGTCAGGCATTTGTTAAACAATTCATTATTTAAATCAATTTTAATTTCAAACTCTTCTATTTCTCTTTTCTGTTCTTTTTTTCTGAGTCAAGGTCTCACTTTGTTATTCAGGTTGGAGGGAAGTAGCACAATCATGACTTTCCACAACCTCGAACTCCTGGGCTCCAGCAATCCTCCCTGCTCAGCCTCCTGAATAGCTGGGACTACAGGCACATGCCACCACACCAGGCTAATTTTTTATATTTTTTTGTAGAGACAAGGTCTTGCTGTGTTTCCCAGGCTGATCTCAAACTCCTGAGCTCAAGCAGTCCTCTTGCCTCGACTTCCCAAAGTGCTGGGATTACAGGTGTGAGTCACTGCGCCAGCCTCTGTTCTATTTCTTGACGTGACAAGTTTGTTTAATGTATTCTCTGCTTAAAATAACACTTTCCTTTATCATTTAAATTAAAAACTGGGCTGGGCTCCGTGGCTCAGCCTGTAATCCCGCGCTTTGGGAGGCCTAGGTGAGTGAATTGCCTGAGCCCGTGGGTTCGAGACCTGCGTGGGCAACTTGGCAAGACCTCATCTCTACAATAAATCAAAAAATTAGCCGGGCGTGGTAGTGCGCGCCTGTAGTTCCAGCTACTTGGAAGGCTGAGGCGGGAGGATCGCCGGAGCCCAACAGGTCGAGGCTGTGGTGGCTGGGAACGGCCACTGCACTCCAATTTGGGCGACAGAGTGAGACTCCAACTCAAAAATTAATTAATTAATTAATTAATTAAAAACTGATTCCTTCAACATTTCCAATTTAGTTATAATAACCCAATAGTGGAAGGTCTTCACACTCAACTCCTCACTCTTTAGGGATCTGTGGATCCCTAAATAATGGGTCCTGAGAAGGTTTGCCTCTCCAGAGTTGCAGTTTTCAGCAGGCTGATGGCTCTGGCTCCGGGGATAGAATCTCAGTCAGAACCGGGGTGCCAGGAGGTGCTATGATATCTTCATCCCCATATAACTTCTCATAGAGATAAAAGCCAAGCCTCAGTCGAAGAGCACAAACCAAAAAGTACATAGCCCTGGACCAGAAATTCACAGCAGAAAAAGATCAACCCAAACACCACAGGCACTTAGTGTAGCACAGTGATTTTTAACAATGTTGCAATCCTCCCTTCTCACATTTGGCAATGTCTGTGAATGCTTTAAATTGTCTACTGCCATCTAGTGGGTGGAGGGCAGGGAGGCTGCTAACGTCCCGCAATGCACAAAACAGTCCCAGACAACAAGCAGGATCCAAAAAACAATCTGGCCCCAAGTGTTGATAGTGCAAACTTGAGGAACCTGATATAAAAAGATATCAAGGGAACTTTTCCTATCTTTGATTTTCCTCTGTCTCACTCTCTTCCTTGTCAGAGTCTCACTATTACCCATGCTGGAGTGCAGTGGCACAATCATGGCTCACTGCAGCCTCCACCTCCTGAGCTCAGATGATCCTTCTGTCTCTGTTTCCTGAATAGCTGGAACTACAGGAACAAGGCACTATGCTAGTTTTTAAATTTTTTGTGGAGTCAGGATCTCACGTATTGGCCAGGCTGGACTTGAACTCCTGGGCTCAAGTAGTCCTCCTGCCTTGGTCTTCCAAAGTGCTGGGATTACAGGCATGAGCCACTGCACTCAGCAGAGTTCAGATTTCTAACAAGCAATACTTGACATCCCACCCGTGACTGCAGTTCACTGCAGTTCTCTCTAGACATGTATAGAATATATATTTATATATAGACATGTATGCAAACATTTATTCATATATTTATAAAGGTATACATAGTCATATATCACAGAAGATGTATTTTTAGGAATTGGCCCACATGACTGCAGGGATGGCAAGTCTGCAAGGGGCAAGTCTGTTGCACAGGCCTGCAGTCTGGAGATTCAGACACCAGTTGACGCTGCAGTCTGGGGACAGAATTTCTTTTTCTCCGGAAACTTCTGTTTTTGCACTCGAGGCCTTCAGATGACTGCATGAGACCCATTCACACTGTCAAGGAGGCCTCCTTTGCTTCAAGCCAACCGATTGCAGATGTCCATCCCATCCACAAAATACCTTCAAAACCACACCTGGGCTAGTGTTTGTCCAATAACTGGGTACTTCAGCCTCACCAAGTCGATTTAAAAAATTAGCCATCACACCAATGAAATGATCAGTCACTTCGAATATATTCCCCGGTATGAGCATTTGGATTCCAAGACAAGGAGTCTGTATACAGTAACCCCATGGCTTGCGGCTTGAGATAATCCCCAAGCGAGCTGCCCACGTAGACAGCTCAAGCACTGGTCTCACCTTTGCTCTTGTTACAGAGGAGGGCGTGTCTTGCAATCATTAGAGGCACCTTTCACTCACCCTCTGGGTCCCACCCCTTCTTATCTTCCCAAAGACTCAACGTTATTGTCTCCCCATGTCAATTTCTCCTTCTCTATTGGTTAATTTTCAAATGTACTGGAACACACTCTGGTGTCACGTATCTCCAATCCCAGACCCAGGGTTCAAGTTCACACCGATATGGCCTGAGACCCAGTGTTCACTCTTTTGAGTGTCTAATTTGATTTGTCAATACTCATGCCATTCACACTGTCAATATTTTTGTTTGAGTGAGGATCTCACTCTGTCGCCCAGGCTGGAGTGCAGTAGCAGGATCACGGCCCACCGCAGCCTAGATCTCCTGGACTAAGGCAATCCTGCTTCAGCCTCCCAAGTAGCTGGGACTACAGACACACATCACCATGCATAGCTAATTGTGTGTGTGTGTGTGTGTGTGTGTGTGTGTGTGTGTAGAGACAGAAGTCTTTCTATGTTGCCCAGGCTAGTCTCGAACACCTGGGCTCAGGCAGTCGTTTTGCCTAGGCCTCCCAAAATGCTGGGATTGCAGGAGTGAGTCACCGTACCCAGCCACATGGTCAAATAGTTAAAATATCTTTCCCATACAAAGCTTGCCTTTTGCCTCACGTTCACTAGACAGTGTTCCATTTCTCTGCTTCCCACAGGACTGCCACAGATAACTATGCATATTCTGCCTAATATGAATGGTGCCTCCAGGAGTTGTTGTGTGCACAGCCTACACAACCAAACTTGGCTCCTTCTAAATAATTGATTATATTTATGACCTTGGCTTCCTTAATTCCCACCTGCTTTTGTATCCAGGGGCAGATTTCCCATGAGGCCACTGAACTTCAGAGTCCCCGCCATGCTCAGAACTCTTCCAAAGTCCTGGGAGAGAGAGAAGAATGCCTGGCAATGGCTTCACGGGACCATATGCTTTTGTAAAATAGTTGAAGGTAAGATATTTTAACTACACTTTTTTTGGGAGTTGGTGTCTCATTGTGTTACTCAGGCTGGAGGGCACAACCACAGCCCACCACAGCATCAAATTCCTGGGCTCAAGTGATCCTCCAGCCTCAGCCTCCTGACTAGCTGAGACTACAGATGCACACCACTGTGTCCACTAGGCCTTCCTTTAAACCTCTCTTTTTCACTGGAGTTCAAGAGAAGTAAGGGGGCCCAAGT
>CAUYQG010200319.1:0-14340 GCA_963574415.1 Tarsius wallacei | reverse complement strand
ATTTCTTTTGGGGTGGATGGATGGACGAATGGAGGATGAATGGATGATTGATGGATGGATGGTGGATGGATGATGGGTGAATGAATGGCTAGATGGATGATGAATGGGTAGATGGATGCATGGATGGATGGATGAATGGATAAGTGGTGGATGGATGCATAGGTGGGTGGATAGATAGATAGATGAATGGATGGGTGGATGGATAGATGGTCATAGAGGAAAAGCTTCTAAACTAGAATAGAAAGCAAAATGTCAAGTGGCAAACATCTTTGCTTGAAGGAAAATTGTTTGAAGGAGTTGGAAAATTGCTTGAAGGAGTTGGAAAATTATCATATTACAGCATCCTAAGTAAATAGTAATTCTTTCAAGGATTATCAATGAAAGATAAATCAGGTTGGTGAGCTATTATGATGAGGATCAGATCCTTGTATTTTGCCACAAGTTGCTTATTGTATTATGAGTGAAAAAATCTACAGTGGAGAAGGTAGACACTAGCATGACAGGATGATCAAAATTAGCATCACCAGCCGGGCTCGGTGGCTCAGCCTGTAATTCTGCACTTTGGGAGGCTGAGGTGAGTGGATTGCCTGAGCCCACGGGTTCAAGACCCGCCTGGGCAACTTGGTGAGACCTCATCTCTACAATAAATAAATAAATAAAAATTAGCTGGGCGTGGTAGCGCGTGCCTGTAGTTCCAGCTACTTGGAAGGCTGAGGCGGAAGGATCGCCGGAACCCAGCAGGTCGAGGCTGCGGTGGCCGGGAACGGCCACTGCACTCCAGTCTGGGTGACAGAGTGAGACTCCAACTCAAAAAAAAAAAAAATTAGCATCACCAATACTTGATCACCAGATATGAGTTCTAAGGCGCTCGCATCATCTGCATGGTAATCAAGATAGTTGACTCTAACCACAGAGAGGCACTAGACAAACCCCAAATGAGGAACATTCAAATATACATGCATATGTATGTATTCCATAAGAAAACCAATGCCAAAAAGGCAAAGGCTGGGGAGCTATTCCAGATTATGTTTGTTAAATTGTAGCAACCATCTGAAATTACTGAGATAACAGAAACATTTTATTATGTTTTTGTGATAGAATACTTCAAACACACAGAAAAGTACACAGCTTTTCAAAGCCTAATATTTTGCCTTATGTTAAATTATTTTAAGGGTATTAGATAGAATTGAAATGACTGAAGCTCCTTGTGAAACCCTCCTGTTCCCTCTTTCTCCTTTTCCAAAAGTCACTTTTTAAAATTATGTGCTTAGTTTCTTGCAAATTTTTACATTGCTGTTTCCAAACTCAATGTTTGTTTTTAACTCAGTTTAATTTTGAAATGTATCTTTTTTATACGTGTTGCTCTGGCTCACTCTTCTAATTATTTGTATTTAAATAAATAAATATATCATTATTTATTTATTCTCTGTTGATAGGCACATAAGTTGTTTTCAATTTTTTTCACTATTATAAAAAATACTGCATGAGCATTCTATTATCTGTCTTCTTATACACATTTGCCAAACAAATTCAAATATTGGCCAAAGCATGAAATTGGTTAAAAGATACAAACAGTTGTAGCCTCATAAGATATTGAGAAATTATCCTACAAAGTAGTTGCATGAGTTTAAACTGCCATTACCAATGCATAAGTTTCCATTGCTCCAAAGACAATGACAACAATTTTTTTCCCCTTTCTGATGGCTATGAATGGATGCTCTCTGTGGTATTAATTTGTATTCTCAGATTGCTAGTGAGACTGAGTATTTTTATGCTTGGTTATGTCACATTTTGGTGTCTTCTATGAATTATTTACTTATATCCTTTATCTGGGTTTTTTTCTGGGTGACATATGCTGTTTTTGTTGGAGTGTAGGAGTTTTAAAAATATACTGCTTATATTCTCTGTGTATTTTGAATATCTTCTCTCACTCTTTGATTTCTGTTTTTATTTTATTTCTTCTGTCTTTGGTTGAATGGGGGCTTAACAATAATGATTAATGATGTTAGATTTACCAGTCTTTTTCTATCAGATGTGTCTTTTCTCTATATATCTGTAATTGAGGGTCTTAAAACATATACATATGCATATTTAAGCAATAACAAGTTCATTAAAAGAAAAGAGAATCAGAAATAAGGCTTCTCTATAGGAAGAACAGTTCTGGAACATCGCTGGAGTTCAGTTGGAAAATAAAGACAAGCGTAGGCTGGCCTGTAGGAAGAACAGCAGCCTTAAAACATATTTTTCTCTAAAATACTAAATATTTCATTTTTCACATTTATGTCCTTAATATATCAAGGGTCATTTCTGTATATGGTGTCACGTAGTAATACAATTTTAATTTTTTGCTACATGGATACCTAATTAGTACAGCCTCAAAAGTCAAATATATTGATGAGCTTGGGTTAACCAGTTTACTTCAAAGAGGTCTTCTCTTTCTAGATAGAGTCTTGGAAATCCTAACTTTTTCCCTTGGGAAAAGTCTGTTTGTATCTGGTGCTATCCTTTATTGGGGTTTTTGGTGGTTTTTTTTTTTTTTTTTTGGCCACTTCTAGAAAACTCGATTTCTGATTTATAGTTTACAAAACCACCTGTTGATGACAAGACTGAATAGCTGTAATTAGTCAATATTGTTTACACAGAATAGAGGAGAATGGAATCCCCTATTTGAATATATTTAGCCAATAGTCATCCAGAAAGAGGCACCTAATGACAAATGAGGATGTTGACAAAAGTCCCGGGCCTTTTATTGTGTTCATTCAGTATATGTTATAGCTATACCAAATTACAAGGGTTTCTGTTATCCAGGAACAAACCAATTTGTTGAGAGTTTTGCCTCAATCATTGTACATAAACCTAAGTGTGTTCCGTAAATTATCGAAAAGTAAATAATTATTGAAATATTTACATCAATAACATTTTGACCACAACATAATTAATGTCTTTTTTCAGCCAGGTTTGTTTGAATTTGTGTCCCTAGATTAGGGAAAGGAAATAGAAAAAAAGAGTTGGCAAACATTTAATCGCATCAGGATATGAACGTATGTGATAATTTTCTAAACACAAGAAAATTATTAAAGCCAGAAAAACAATATTTACATTAAGCATAATAGTAAGTATATTAATTGTTTAGAAGTGAGAGTTTTTGTTTAAAATTACTCAAAAAATCAGTGCAAAGTGACAGAGAACAGCCTCTCAGATGTTGACTCTGGTAAAGTAAGGGTTAACAACAGGGCTCCTGTCCCCACAAGACAAAGGACAAACTGTTGGGTTTTTTTTAAAGCAAAATGTCTATTCAAGGGTCAAAATAATATTTACCTGAACTATTCACTCTCTGTCTTTACTATTCATAAGCTTTTTCAGTTTAATACTTTTAATATACTTTTATCTGCATTTTGACTAAATATACATATGTAGTTAGATAAAAATTCAGTCTTAACTTCAGTTTTAAAAAATAAATATTGATCAATTAAATATCAATGTGTTATATAAAGCAATATACTGCATATAAATTTACTGTCTTAACTGGAACTTTGCAAAGAGCAAATATGTATTATAGAGTGATTCATCACTTTTGTAATCTCTGTTCTTATTTATGCATTTTAATTGCCAAAGATTTAAGGTGGCAACATTATTCACTAACTTAATTTAATATTAGTCACAGATCTTGAAGTCAGTTAAGGATCTCAAAAATTATATTTAAAGTTTGATAAAATCATTGTTGATTTTAAAAATAAAAAGGACAAAGTTTAAAAATCACATGCAGACAGCAGAAGTCAAATGTCAAGTTAAAATGATTTGCACCATTGAGGTTTACAGAAACATCTTTTTATAAAACACAGTTATTATTTCATTTAGTTAAATACATACGTTTATATCTTTATGCCTTTAAATATCTTGTGTAAAGAATAATAATTTATCTGACCCACAAAACCAACAGAGGAAATTTAGAAAGTGTAAAATAATCAACTTAGAGAGATGATAAATAGCTGTTTTGAACCCAGAATTGCAAACTAATATAATTTGTCCAAGTATTCACGTTAAATAGGAACATTATCTGTGCTGTTCTTAGTACAATTTATAAGCCTCTGCATTTACTAACCAAATTTTATAGCTTATTTAAATTGTGTTGAATAGTATTGATTTTTTAAGATTTTTTTGCATTTTGGTTTATCTAGTGATCTAGCTATTTAGCCGCCATTATGGGCTCCCTTGGCCTCTTCTGTAGGAAAAGAGTTTACCTTGTAAGATAAAGTACCCTTTAACATTAAAGTCTATTTTGTTACCCTCCTTGGTTTTGTTTTGGCTTTTACCCTCTGTCCTATTTTAAATTGATGCCTTTTTTTTTTTTTTTTGAGTTGGAGTCTCACTCTGTTGCCCAGGCTGGAGTGCAGTGGCATGCTCATGGCCACCACAGCCTCAACCTGCTGGGCTCAGGCTATCCTTCCATCTCAGCCTCCCAAGTAGCTGGAACCACAGATGCACTGCTACACCCAGCTAATTTTTTGATTTGTTGTAGAGATGAGGTCTCACCAAGTTGCCCACTGCTTCCTGTTATATGGTTTTAGACATTTCTTTAGGGTGAAGGTTGGCCACATGGTCATGTCCTTTTTTGCTTGTTGGTTAGTTTTTTTTATGATTATTAAAAAATTTTTTAAGAGAGGAGTTTTGCTATGTTGCTCATGCTGGAGTGCAGTGGCGAGATCATAACTCACTATAGCCTCAAGCTCTTGGGCTCAAGCAACTGCCCACTTCAGCCTCCTGAGTAGCCAGGACTACAAGTGTGCCACCATGCCCAGGCTTTCTTTTTAATTTTTATGATTTGTTTCCCCTAGATTTCTCCACTCTTTTGCCTTTCCAGTCTGTAGTCTGCCAATTTGCAGACCAAACACTTGTACCGGTTGCTGTTGTTTAGGAATCAGCATAAAATATGTTGCCAATTATGTCTTCAAGCATAGCTTGTAATTCAACAAACTTGATTCTCCACCCTTGGGTCAGGCCTTCCAGGCATGACGCGACCCTTGGAATTTCAGCAGAACATGACAGGGGTGTCTCCTTTCCAAGAGGTTTTAGCAGGCAAAGCCCAAATCCCCTAGGGCTTCCCCTCAAGGGTCCTGCCATCCCCAAGCCTTGTCAGACCCCAGCAGACCCTCAAGGAGTGCCACTTCCTGGGTTCTTAGTCTGTTCTGTGATGTCCCTCTTCACAGTACATGAGTACAGAGGCTGGGCCCCCTATTGTGAGTGGAGGCTGGACACCCTGTTGTGAGTGCAGAGGCCGGGCCCCCTGGTGTGAGAAGAAGCCAGCCTTCTGTTGTGAGTGGTGGCTGGGCCCCCTGTTGTAGTGCAGAGGCTGGGCCCCCTGTGTATGCAGACATCCACAGCATGTCTGTGTCTTTCAACACGTCAGATGTTTCCTGATGCTGATGCAGTCACACAAGCCCCGAGCTACACTGGTTTTCCAAGGCTGAGGCAGTGGAGCGCCCTCAGGCTCACTCGAGGGCCAGCGCTGCAGCACGTAGGGGATGTGCATGCCAGCCCTGGGGCATAGGACGTGGGACACTACCCAAGATGCTACTTACAGTGAAAACATCAGTCCAATTTCAGGTACAGCAGAGAGGGAGCATACAGACACGGGCTCCTCCAGGACAGGAAAGGTCTGGAAGAAGAAGGGTAACGGAGACATTAGCAAGGGCGTGGAGGTACAACGTGGGCGCACGGTCCCGGCTGGTCGTTCATCGCCGTGAGCACCACAGTGGCCTCCGAGTCTTGTGAGGTAGACTCCACGCCTTGCAGGGAAGCTGGCCAGGTCTGCAGGCAGCATCCCCTGAGTCTGCGAGGCCAGCAAGGAGGGTGCCCAGTGGGAGCCGTGTCCCAGTGAGCCACACACAGGGTCTCTGGTGGACAAGTGTGAGTCTCAGTTTTGGTCTGGTCTTTTTATAGAGTCTGAATTTTGTAAGCATGTTGTTTGGTTTGTGGTTACAAATATGTTTTGTGCCATCTTAAATTAGGACACGTTGCTCTCTGTCAGGGCTGCACGCTGATCTCCAGTTGTGGGTCCAGAGTGCAGTCAATACATGTATATGTTTATCAGTTCTTGACATGTGATGTTTGCAAGATGATTCTAAAGTGTTTTCAATGTGTTCAGTTAAAGTTGAAAATTTCCTGACACTACGTACTCCATTTTTTGTGCTCTCTACACCTACATGCCCTAAGCCTGGTCAGGGGTAAACCTAGCTCCCTGCCCCTGCAGTGCTCAGTGCTGCTGGCTAGTTTCCAGTTTGTTGCAATGCCCAGTGTACTGTTGTAGTGTGTGTGTGTGTGTGTGTGTGTGTGTGTGTGTGTTTGTGTGTGTGTGAACGGGTGCATTACATTCACTGTCCAACAGCCTGTGTATTGATGTCAGAGACAAGAAAGCATAGTTCCCCAAAACAGTGTCTTCCAGGTAAAGGGATGAGTGGGAATAGGTGAGACGGCTCACTTGGGTGGTCCAGGGTGAGCTGGTGTGAAGGTCCTTACCCACCCACCGTCTTATGTCTTCTGGTGACCATCATCTTATGTCTTCCGGTGAGAGGTAATCTGAGGCTAAAATATGCATCTCTAATAATCGAATATCTCTACTGGCCTGTGTGTGGTCTTTTTTGTTGGATGGGAAGAGCCATTATTTTTGTTTTTTCTTGATCACATCTGGTACAAAAATCCCTTCTTCAGATGATGCCTAAAATTATTGCTAAACAGCAATAAAATGGCTGAATGGATTTTTCCCCAGCTTCTGTTTATCCTTTTTCTTTCAAGTATTTACTGAGTGACAAGATTTTTTTTTTTTTTTTAGTCAGAGTCTCACCCAGGCTTAGAATACAGTGGCTTACTCATGGACACCGCAGCATCGACCTGCTGGGCTCAGGTAATCCTTCCGCCTCAGCCTTCTAAGTAGCTGAAACTACAGGTGCACGGTACCATGCCTGGCTAATTTTTTGATCTCTTGTAGAGACAAGGTCTAACCAAGTTGCCCAGGCTGGTCTCAAACCTCTGGGCTCAGGCAATCCTCTCACCTTGTTTTCTCAAAGTGAGATTTGATTTGATTCTTTTTTTCATTTGCTAAAGTCTGACCTAGCATATGCTACTCATTTTTGTGAGTTGAGTGTCAGGCCTGTGAACCGAATCTTCAGATTTTGAAGAAGTGGTATTTGTTTG
This sequence comes from Tarsius wallacei, assembly GCA_963574415.1. Taxonomy (NCBI): domain Eukaryota; kingdom Metazoa; phylum Chordata; class Mammalia; order Primates; family Tarsiidae; genus Tarsius; species Tarsius wallacei. The sequence goes on along the minus strand of CAUYQG010200319.1, from coordinate 7,149 downwards.
ATCACAATGACCATCTTTATGTTTTCCAGGCAGAGATGGTGGGGGTGTGTTGAGGCTCCCAGGGGCTCCGGAGAGGACAGTGCTGTCCAGCCCCAGTCTCTGCCATCCATGTCTGCCCATGCCCTTCACCGAAGTGCCTATAACACTGTCAACATCACCTTTGCTGTTAGATTTGTTTATTTGTTTCTCTGAGGATTTGGCGAGACCTACATTTATTCCCTAAACTCTTGTTCAATGCCTTTTCTTTTCTTTTTTTCTTTTGAGTCTGGGTCTCCCTCTGTCGCCCAGGCAGGAGTGCAGAGGCTCACCGTAGCCTTCACCTCCTGGGCTCAGGTGATCCTTCCGCCTCAGTCTCCTGAGTAGCTGAAACCACAGACATGCACCACCACGCCGGTTAATTTTAAATATTTTGTAGAGACAAGGTCTCGCTATGTTAGCTAGTCTGGTCTCAAACTCCTGGGTTCAAGCAGTCCTTCTGTCTCGGCCTCCCAAAGTGCTGGGATTAAAGGTGTGAGCCACCATGCCTGGCTGTGCAGTATCTTTTCTACACTGGGCCAGGAGCTGGCTTTCCCCAGTCCTCCGAGGCTGGAGGTTTCCTCTTCAATATTGCTTTAATCTTACGAGAGCATTTCTGCAGGGTGACCTTGTCTTCCTGTTAATTTAATTGGGATCCCTCCCACACTCATCACTAGCTCGGCATCACCAGGCAACTGGTTCCAGAGGTCACAGAACAGAAAGTCTCACTGGCCAAATTAAACTGTTCCGAGTACTTAGCTTGAGTCATTTAGAATCACACAGGGAGACGCCAGGGGAGAGGAACGGGGTTAGTGAACAGAACTGGGACGGGTGTGAGCAGGTGGGGGCCATGCTCCCCAGCTCCTGGCTCAGGATAGGCTCACATGGCATCTGTTGTCTGTTTGTCATCAGTTGTCCCCAACCATGGTGGGGAGCAGAGTCCAGGTATGAGTTGGGGGTCCCAATCAGAGGGTACACTTGGGGCCACAGGCCTGGTCTTTTACAGCTTGCTGATCAGCCTGTGAGTGACTCTGGGCTGTATTTACATTTCTTAGGCGGAGGACACATGGGGCGAGAAAGGGAGTCACAAGAGGCTGAATTGAAACCTCACGAATATTGAGTGCCTCAAGTGCCTCCTGAGTATTTAGAGTCACTAATTTGGGGTATCTCTCAGTCTTTTTTTTTTTAAGCGAGAGAGGTCTTTGACCTAGGCCGGAGTGCAGTGGCACAGTCATGACTCACTGCAGCCGCGACCTCCTGGGCATCCCAAGTAGCTAGGACTACAGGTGCCACCACTCCCAACTATCTCTGTCTTTCCATTCCTCTCTGTCTGTGTTTAGCACACATGTGCTCTGCTTGCTAACTACTCTCCTTACCTGGCACATCTTAGGAACTCTGTGGAAGCCTTCCAAGCTACATGATTACACACTGCTCTGACCCCCAGCCATGCGTCTTCTTTCCTTCCACAGAAAAATTGAATAGTAACAAATAACACCCACAAGGCTCCCTGTCCCAGCCTGTTGGAGGAGCCAAGTCAGAGCTCTCTCCTGTGTCATCTCAGGTTCCCATCTGTTCTGTGGTTACTAACTGGGCTGCTAGCAAATGTGCTTTCCATGGATGGGCCAACAAACTTACTGAGGCCAGCTCTGGACGAGGCCTCCTTGCCTGCTCACTGGGAGACCTGGACAACTGCTGCAGCTCTTGGAACTATTTGTCGCCTCATCTCTGGGAAGAGCGTGTGTGCTTCTACACACAAGGGGATCCCAAAGAGAGGGCAAGAAAGGGCTGAACCACGAAGCCCAGTACCCTTTATCAGGAGAAGGAAACAGGAAGAGTCGTCAAACATGGAAGCACGACAGGATGTGGACATGCGTGATCCTTTTCTAAAGACAAAGTCATTAAAGCCAGAAAAAACAATATCTGAATTTAACATAGTAGTAAGTAAATCGAGCTTTTTAGAGGTGAGTGACTTTTGTTTAAAATGACTCAAGAAATCAGTGCAAAGCTACAAAGAACAACAGCCTCTCAGAGGTTGACTCCTGTGAGTTAAGAGTTAACAATGGTGTAATAAAGTTAGCTAGATATATACATATGTATACGTATATACACTCATATGGAAAAAGAGAGGGGATGGGGAAATTACTTACTATGAGAACCAGCTCACATGACTATGGGGGCTGAGAAGTCCCACGATTTGCCATCTGCTCGCTGCAGACCCAGGAGAGCCAGTGGCGCAATTCAGTCTGTGTTTAGATCTGGGGGGTGGAGTAAGGGTGTAAATCTCTGAGTCCAAAGGCTGGAGAAGGAGGAGTTCAACGTCTGAGGGAGGGAGAGGGAGGCCACTCCAGCCCAAGCAGAAGAGCTCAAACGAGCCTTTCCTCTGCTTCTTTGTTCTACGTGGGCCCTTAAAAACTGGATGATGCCTGCCCACCTTGGGAAGAATGAACTTCTTCACTCAGACCATCAATCAAATGCTGATCTCTTCCCAAACACCCCTCACAGACACAGCCAGAGATGACGTTTCACCAGCCTCCCTCAGCCCAGGCTGGTCGACACCTAAGCTTGGCCATTGAAGTGGCCACTAACAGTCTCATGAGAAGCAACTGAGCACTGGGGTTGCCAGCAAGCACAAGGCACAGTGTTATCTGCCTGCCCCTACTGAAATGTGTTGACTGCTTGTCGTTTTGAGCTGTTCAATATAATCCCACTGAAGTTGCATCATGAAACTTCAGTAGTAGGACGTGTTCCTGACAGAAGTAAAATGGTGTGAAAATGCCTCTTTATGGGGTCTCCATGTATGCACATGTTTTCTTAAAGGTTTGCATTTATAAGATTTTTAATATGGAAAAATACACATGAAACCACTTAACAATGGTCACCTTGGGAGGATCAGATTGGGGAAGGGAAGTTTCTGAATTTTCTTCCTGTACTTCCACACTATGTTTCTTTTATATTTTTATAACTTTGAAAATATGGTCAAATCTCTTTACCTATTTTGGTCATGCTTGAGTTGAGTCCTACTTACAAGCAGGAACTCCTGGGCACATCAACTGCCAAGTGAATGGCACTTGCATTTCTCAATGGCCAGTTGGGAAAAATCAGGTTACCTGATGACTGGCCAGATCTGTGGGATGGATAGACCACATGGGAGCTGCCTCAGCTTTGTTGAAGCCCCACCAAATACTTATTATGCAAAGTTGAATAAGTCACTGTTATGGGCTGAAGGATCCCCCTCAACATTCATAAGTTGAAGTTCTAACATCTGGTATCTTGGAATGTGACTGTATTGGAGACAGGGCCTTTGAAAGTAATTAGCTTAAAAGGAGGTGATTAGGGTGGACTCTAAACCAATCTGACGAGTGTCTTTGTAAGCAGAGAAAATCTAGACACAGACACACAGTGGAATGACCCCATGAGGACACAGGAAACAGCTGGCATCTGCATGCCAAGGAGAGGCCCCTGGAAGAACCTTGACCTTGGACATCCAGCCTCCAGGACTGTGGCGACATAGATTCCAACCGATTCAGCCACCCAGTGCTCACATGTGTGGTCTTCATCCTGATGGGATGTTAAGAAAGAGAACTGAGCTGGGTGCGGTGACTTATGCCTGTAATCCCAGCACTTTGGGAGGCAGAGATGAGAAGATTGCCTGAGCCCAGGGGTTCGAGACCAACCTGGGCAACATGGCAAGACCTCATCTCTACAATAGATAAAAAAAATGAGCCGGGTGTGGTGGCTTGCATCTGTAGGCCCCGCTACTTGGAAGGCTGAGGTGGAGGAATCACCTGAGCCCAGCAGGTCAAGGCTGTGGTGACAGTGAGACTTCCACTCAAAAAAAAAAAAAAAAGAAAGAAAAACAGTACTGTCTCCTGTGTACGTTTAACCATTTGCTCAGCGTTTCAGCTGTTTACGTCTAAGAGCTCTTCCATGACCTTTGTATATTGCCCTCAGGATGATCCAGCACAGCAAAGACATCAGGCATTCCTGTTTCACAAATAAGGAAACTGAGGCACAGAAGGGTTAGGTGAGTTGGCTGGTCTCCTTACTGAGCCAACACCTTCCAGTCAGCACTCACAGCCCCTCAAATGGAGCGTCATGTGCTCATGGTCCTGTGCAGAGCTTATTTCCAGACAGGTCCCATCCACTCAGCAAACATACTGAGCAACCAGTTTGTGTCACTGTCTCTCAGGAGCTGAGGGGACCACAGTGGAGAGAATACGACCCTGCTTTGAGGGGCACGCTGTCTGAATGTGTGGACAATGCCCACAGCAAACAACACTTCATGTAGTGTGACGAGCACTCTGGTGGCAGCACGGCACAATGTCATGGGGACTCCCTGGAGGGTCTTCCCAGGTGCCGAGGCCCTGAGTGGCCTCAAAGGGTGAGGTAGGGACTCCCAGCAGAAGAGGCTTCACACCCGCATTTCCTGAGTTGTGTGCAGTGGGGCCGGGGACATGGGGGCTGGAGGCTGGCCCTTGGGAGGACTGAAATTTCTAGGAACCTCCTGTACCCGAGAAACTTGGCCTCTGCCCGGGGTGCCAGTGGTTTCCAGATACCTGTATTTTCTTTATCAGGTGAAACAGTGACTAGGAAGCTGCCATGAAGTCACTGAGTTTTTATTTTGCTAAATAAAACAACCACATATTCTCACCTGGAGTTCAGCATCATCTTATAAGAGGAACAACCCCCACACTGCGAGAGGGTCATGACTGTCCCTTAAGAAAGTAGAATGCCTTTAGCTGTATGCAAAACTCACCATGTTGTCTGTCTCCCCTAATTTCACCTAGATGGACTTTTGGGGGGCCATTCCTGTCAGTCTGACTTCTCAAACTTGAATGGGCCAATCTTCCACGCTGGGGGACCTGGTCAGAATGCAGCTACCCATCCTGGGTGGGGCCTGGTACTTGGCCTTCCTAGCAGCCTCTGTGGCAGGTTCTCCCAGCTGGTGTCTGGGCCACACTTTGACTATTAACGCTGAGTCTAGAGCAATCAGAAGGTGGTATTCTGAGAAGCTGGGTCTATAGTGTAAGAAACCAGAAGGCTGTATTCCAAGAAGTTAAACCAGACAGCCATGTGCAACCCTGGCTGTAAGCGGTGTGTGCTGCGAGTCACACAACAGGAGCTCTGCAGGAGTGCACCCTGTGGGTATGAAAGGTCACCCTCGCTCAGCTTTCTGGTTCTCTGACTCATTTCAGGAATTCCTCAAATGGCAAGAATACCGCAAAGATTCACAAAACATGCATTCTTTGAATGTACTCTACACGTCTCTTCCTGATTTAATACTTTAGTCTTAGTATAGAAATGGAATTTTGGTAAAATTCTTACAAGTAAGCAGTGTGTTTCAGTTACAGGATATCTGCAGCAAAAAATAAAATGACTTAAAGTAATGCAGATCAAACCAGCAGTCATTGATCTGGTGCCATCTTTTCTCAGTGACTTGAGTAATGAGAGTCCCACACACAAGAACAGATTGTCCCGTGCAGGGATGATTAGAAGTTCACATCAAAGCAGATGTTCTTGAAGCTTCTGTTACCATTATAGATGCAAATCTAGACAAGCTGTTCTCATTTGATGGAGAAAAATATGTAATAATAAATTATCATTCTTACCATAATGGCTTAATAAGGATTCATTAGTGAACATTCATGAGGGAGGATGGGAGGATTTAAAATGCACTACTTAAAATAATTAATACTTTCATCACACCAGAAGCCTAAGACATAGTAAGCAATGGCAGATGGTAAATCTCATATCTTACAAATATTGTGAAGGCTGCTGGAACCCAAGGTAGAAAATTGCAAAACAGAATGATTTTGGGGTCAGTTGTAGTTGTAAAGAAGCTCTGAGATTGAAGACCAGCTGGAATTCCTTGAAAATTTAGCCCAGAGATGTTTCTTACCAAGAATTTAAAAGGTGATTTCTTTCCCTCAAAGCCTATTTGAACACCAGCCCAGAAATAATTGATAGCTTTTAAGGGGACCTTATATTTTTGGCCTCATATTTTATCAGGGGTATCTGGTACCATGAATAAATAGTATTCCTGGTACATTCGATGCCTAACTTTATGTGGTTTTCACCACCTTGCTAAACCTTGCTCAGTGGTGGAAGTCTTCTCTGACCCACACATTTCCTTGCTTACTTTCTGGTAATAAACAAGTTTTAGGCACATTTTAAAACAAACAGAGCCTGAATTTTAAAATATGGTATAGGTATCAAAAATAGCTCAAACTAGAAAATATCCATATGACTCTATTATCCACTAAATTCCAAGCTGGTAAGAAGTAGGGGGGAGCAGAAGTAGAGATGTGTATTCCTCTAAAATAAAAAACATCTAAGAGCTTTGAACGCAGATGCCTAAAATATGCCTTTCAAAAACATTTTTTTCCCCAATCCTCCCAATGAGCTGATCAAATATATGAAGAGTGCCAGTCCCTCCACCTGGAGCCCCTCTCACATAGCAGTGGTCTTCACTGAGGTCCGGGAGGACGCACAGGACGTCTGCACAATTATCCTCTATGATGCAGGGAAAATAGTGGGATTTCTTTTTTACATTTATTTTTCCAAAAGTAAGATACCTTAAGCTTTACTAATGTTTCATGTTTTAACTGACTTTCGTACCTGCAATTTTTCTCTCATCAGATAGATGGATGGGTGGATAGAGAGATAAATAGAAAAATAGACAGAAGTATGTATATGTGGATAGATAGAAGTATGTCTGGGGGACCCAAAAGAACCTGGAATTATATTTTGGAGGGCAGGCCCCTCGTAGTACAGGCTTTCTTCACTAAGAGTTTTAGGAACACATTTGCATCAGGGTGTAAATTTGCGTTGTTGTGAGAGGCTGCGTTCAGCTTCAGGGATTTTTTTTTTTTTTTTTTTGAGTTGCAGTCTCACTCTTGCCCAGACTGGAGTGAAGTGGCACACTCAAGTGTTGACCTGCTGAACTCTGGCAATCCTTCCACCTCAGCCTTTCAAGTAGCCATAACTACAGGCATGCACTACCACACTCGGCTAATTTTTGATTTTTATTGTAGAGACAAGGTCTCACCAAGTTGCCTGAGCTGGTCTCGAACCCACGGGTAAGGGGGGATTAGCTTGTACCAGACCAAACCTCCCGCAGATGGCAATTCTGAC
>CAUYQG010200317.1:0-24481 GCA_963574415.1 Tarsius wallacei | reverse complement strand
AAAAATCAGCCGGGCGTGGTAGCGCGCGCCTGTAGTTCCAGCTACTTGGAAGGCTGAGGCGGAAGGATCGCCGGAGCCCAGCAGGTCGAGGCTGCGGTGGCCGGGAGCGGCCACTGCACTCCAGTCTGGGCGACAGAGTGACACTCCAACTCAAAAAAAAAAAAGTATTTATAACACAAAAAGATGTTAAAACATAATTTGACTTGGGAATTGAAATATTTACATAATAAATGGTTTCATAAGCAATCCTAATTTTGGAATACATATATTTTTTCATGCTAGTCTGTGTGTTTTATATGTACTCACTCAAATAATTCTTACATCCTCACGTTAACTTTCACCTGAGGAAAAAATGTTACTGTTTTCATTTATGGACTAAGAAACTAAAGTGCAGAGAGTTTTAGATATGTGTGCAAGTACACATAGCAGGTCTTGGCTTTGAAATAAGTTTCCTAAAGATTTCTGTACATAGAATGTATGCAACTATAGAAAATTGTATCATTGTGTAGTTTTATTTTCTCTCTATAATCTCTGCCCCATCTCTCCTTCAACACTTGTTTTCTTCAACCTGTTATCTTGATATCCTGCTTTCCACTGTTTCATCAACTCTCTGTCCAGGTCTGGATATTCCTAGATCATTAAATCTTGGAATTGGATGGGACCTTGGGGTCTGCTCCAACTCTTTCATGTTACACATGAGGAAATTGAAACTCAGTACTTAAAATTACTTGCCTTAGGCCCTACAGCTAGTAAATGATAGACGGCAAATAACAGCATATCTTCTAAAAAGTATACTCTCCTGACAATAAACTTCTTTCCCTTTACATAATGTTTATTTTACAATGGCAAAAGCATGTCTGTCAATCTAAAATTTTATAAAAAGAATGCCTTAAAACTTAAAGGAACATGTGTTTTTGAATTTATTTTTGAAAAGTGAATCACTAACAATCTTGAAATTACAAGCAGTAAGAGTGAGCATTGACCTTTCTGAAATATTGGCTGCCTTCTTATAATGTAAATAATAATAATTACAGCATTGTGACTCAGGGCCATAAGCAATGGCTTGTGTGTAAATGATTTAAAATCTTAAAGACAATGTAATAAATAATTAGTTCTTCAAGTCTCAAGTGAATGGTGGTTGAATAACTCCATTGGACAGATCTCTTCAGTGGCAATTGGTTAAAACCTCTTGCTTTGGGCTATTCCATTCTCTCCTAAGCACTCTAAGAGTCATCTTATAAATGTTTTCCATTCAGTCAGCCAGTATGCAAAAACAGAGATATGTAGGATCCTGCAAATTGCTTTATGACCAGGTTTGCATTAGTGCACATTATTTCTGTCCACATCACACACTTAGCCAGAGTCCAGTTACATGTCTCCATCATAATTATAAGGAACCCTGAAGAAGATAATATTTCAGTGTCTATAGGAATATAAAACAAAATCAGTGAATGCCCTGGCATCATAGACCTGAATTTAAGCTCTCTTTCACTTTAGTAATTAAAGTTGTATTTTTTATGTATCGAAAGGGTTTAAATAAAATGGATGAAATTATACCTTCAAACATTAATTGCATAAAGTCTATAAAATCTAGCTTATCCAGACTCATATTAATTTTTGATACATACAGTTTACTCAGTTATGCATACCCAAATAATTCTATGTCATCAGGTTAGAATCAGACTGTGTATCTAATATGTGTGGACCCTTGTTATATTTTACTACAAATGGCTATGACCAGAATTTGAGATGGGAAATAGCATATACATTTTTCTTCCCTTCTTGATTATACTCAATTCCTCTGTATAGTTCAACATGCATAAAATTTTATTATGACCTATCTGTTTGCCTTCAGAAGAATTTATCAAATAAAAGTAGGTTATTTCCTATCTCTAAATATTCCTCCAATTAAAATGAACTCTTGGCAAGTAGAATTTTAGCAACAGAAGTTGCTATATAGTATTGTAAAAACATTTTTGTATCTCATTTATATATTCTAATCAATATAATTTGCAGTTGTAAAATGATAAAACCATGGAAAACGATATCATACTACAAACCTACTAGACTATTTGCCTAACTTATAATGCATCTTTGTTTCACCTATTCTCATTCATAGGAGAGGCCTTCGCCTGTCTCTGACTATGGTTCACCTGGTAATGGTATACAGCTGACACAATTTGAGCCAATTACAATTTATTTCCTGGAAGCATAAGATTTATAGACTATATTAAAGTTTTAGGTTTTTTGTTTTGTTTTGATTTTGTTGTGTGGTTGGGAGTTTATAGCTTTAACATATAAACTCTGAAAATTTGGGCAATCCAGATTCTGTCTTGTGAGTCAAATTACTCAGAAAATGAATGGACAAAAAGAAGAGAAGTGAAGATGATTTACAGGGAAAAAACACAAAATGTATAAAGATCCTTCATAGTTGTGTTCAACGACTAGTCTATTTTCTGTCCAAAATCGGGATCTGGAGGAATCCTCTATTACCTTCTATTTATTGAAGATAATCAAGCAGGTTTATTTATTGAAAATCAAAAGATACTCATCTGTAGCAATTCTACTCCAAACATCTCTCAGACACAGGTAAACTTAGTATGTGAACAGTATGCCCATTCAAGGGAGCAGGAATTTTTAAATTTGCTATGAAAAATAAATGTAAGAAATAGAGTTAGACTATATAAGTAGAACAATATAAGCAGATATTATCATATTCTTTAAAAGTCAAATATATTTTGGATTTCCAGACCACAACAATTTGCACATCAACCACATTAAAGTAATTTGTTTAAAATTTGCAGTCTATTTTCTGAATGATTTTCACAAATTTACTGCCCTAGGTTCCTATTGAGAATTGAGCATATATATATATATATATATATATATATATATGTATGTAGGAATGTGCTGCCCAGAGGCTTAAGTCTATTGGAGATTTGGCCTGTAGAAGTCATTAAAGGAAAACCTACTTTATCTCATCCCGAATGAACCTTAGCACTAATGAAAAAAATCTCTAGTCTCAAGGTGAAGAAGGGTAATTTCCTCTTCATTATGAACTGTAATTGGTGAATGTGTTAATATTTGTGGCTCTCAAGGAAAGTAGTGTCACTTGTTTTTAGCTTTACAAATATACGTAACTGACACTCTCTTTACTCACTGGCAGGATATCACATTTGAGTGTCATTTTGTTTGAAGAAATTGAATATTGTTCTTTTATATAAAGCAAATGTTCTCTTAGCTAACAGAATTACAGCCAGAAATATTTCCCAAGGACAAAATTACAGTGGACTATTCACTTATCAAGGAGACAATTTCTGTAAAGTGGGCCTCTATGCTATTAGGTAGCACAGAATGAAATTAATTAATACTTAAAGTTAAAATAAATTTTCTTTACTCAAGAGATTAATAATACTAGGCAGGAAAATTTATTGTTATATTTGAATGACATACTAGTTTTAGTAAAGACCAGATCACTAACAAAGAATAAAATAATCTAAAGAGATAAAAACCTATTTGGGGGGATTCAAATTAATAGTGCTTTTCTCCTTCCCAGTTTTTTAAAAATAAAAAGAAATATTTTTACTTATATCCATTTTATTTTAACATTTTACTGTCACAACTTGCTGCTAGTAGCAATAAAAGAGTCTGTCAATTGAATATTTAGATGTTTTATGAGGGATTATTTTAATAAAGCCCTATTCTTAGCTTTGTCCTCTTCCTCAATAGTCTTTCTATATTAATCATTAGCAAATTGTTTCAATCCAAGCAAAAAAAAAAATGGACTTTAAAAAACCATCAAGGAAATTATGGGAGGTTTCAATTTTAGGCTTTTGCTTCCTTATGTCCCGCCCTCCCTCTCCCTCCCTTGCTCCCTTCTTCTTTCTTTTCTTTTCTTTCTTTTTAAAATTTCTTCTTTACTTTGAACTGGAGAATCTCTCCTTACTGATACAAGCAAAATTTAAATTCTACATCCTGGGGGTTAGCACTGAAGGCAACCTTCAAAACATTAAATAATAATTTCTCTGTGCCATTTATTATATTATGAGTTGTAATATTCAGGATAAGCAGCTATAGATGAAACAATATTTCATTCTAGTGTTTATCTCTACTGATCTTCAATTGAAAAAGTCAAGCAAAGGTGATACTACAATAACAAAATTAAACAATATCCCTTGAAGGATTTACCTTTACATGAAAGAAGAGTTTACATTTTTCTGTTTTCCACTTAGGCAATACTAAGTTAATGATGAAAGACAAAATAAGACCCTAAAAATAGAAAATAAGTTCTCCATGCATGTAAATATATGCAATGAGATATAAACCTTTGTTTCTAGTATCTAGGTGATGCTCTTTTGCATACATCCACAACTGGGTCCTTACTCACACTTATATCATATAGTCAACCCTAGCCCTTGACCATTAACAGGAGCTCTCTCAGCTCATTGTCAGTTCTTATGACATCTTGTCTTGTAATATGATTCCACTTTAACTTATCTATACTCCTATCTCCAGGTCTTTTAACTAACATTCTAACCATGTACCAATGATAACGTGATATTGTTTGAGAGGGTACATTCCAAAGTCACCATACATCAATCGTCCAAAAAGGACTCTGATACTGAATAATTCTCTTCAGTAGTTTTCTTATTTACAGGCTTCTTCTGATCATTCTACCTCTCCAGCCTAGCCCCTATTCCAGACCTTGGAGTCTGCTGGCCTCCGACAGGCATCTACCCCTTAAACTCTTTAGAGGTTCTACTTAATACATCTGTCTTATTGTCTCCAGAGTTTCAATTATCTGAGCTTATCATAGCCTTATAGAAGGTAACCAAAAGCATATGCTTCAAGTTATTCCTGTATTTGTCTCTGTATCTTAAAATAACATAATTGTATTGCTTGTTTTATTTTTTTCAAGGAAGAACACTATCTATTAACTCCCCAGTGTGAAAAAATAGAGATCTGGATTTCGTATGTTCTCTCAGTCTGTGGACTTGTATCTGTGATATTTTTTTTGAGAAAAATTTTTCCAGTAGAAAATAAGTATTGGTTTGTTTTATTTGTTTTGTTTTGTCAAATTTATTATCAAACACTTCCAAATATGTATATGTGTGTATGAAAATAAACACATACATACATGCAAATATATTTGTAAATAGTGAATATCATACACTAAATGCTGAATAAACCTGTCACTGCTTACAACTATAGCCTTCTTTCCTGATTAAGCTTCCAGCTAGAAACTAGTATTTTACCCTCTGGCTAGAAGATGAAAGCATCAAGTCAAGGGTAATTCTCAAGGGAATTTACCAAATCCAAGAAAATAAACGAAGTAGCTTATTTAGATCAGTAAATCAGACTACAATTGAGCAAACCCCATAGTCAACTCTCTGCATATGTGTATGTATGCATATATACATATAAGTATATGTGTACATACCTACATATATGTGTATATGTATATACCCATACATATATGAATGTATGTGTGTGTATAAATATGCATACATGTGTATATGTGTATATATACATACATATATGTATGTATATATATTTTCTTCCTCTTTCACATAGAAAAGCAGTCTAATTTTCTACTGACTGGGAAAGATATTTACCCAGATGAACAAAAGAAGAAGAAGGAAATGGAGATGAGCTACTGCTTCTTAAACATACTTTTAACTAACTCTTGTTTCTTAACATCATCTTTTCTCCCATTACAACATCTTGGTGTTTATAATTCCCAAGATATGTGGCTATTCCATAATTTATATAATGTTGCTTTTGCCTCTGCCTACTGAGCTATTCTGTCCTATGTTGTGAGTTAGTACTACTCTAACTGCTAATAGCTATGTTCCCAAATTTGACTCCTCTGCCTCTTTTTCTTCTCTTATAATACTATAATGATGAATACATGTCATTATACATTTGTCCAAACAGATAGAATGTACAACCCCAGGAGTGGACCTAAATATATGCTCTGGATGATTACAATGTATCAGTACAGATTCATCAATTGTCATAAATGTACCACTCTGGTAGGGTATATTGATAACGGGGGAGGTTATACATGTGTGGAGGCAGAGGGTATATGTGAAAACTCTTTATCTTTCCCCCATTTTTTTCTGAACTCAAAACTATTCTGAGGGTAGAGAGTTTGTGCAAATTCTCTTTTTCTTCCCCTTAATTTTTCTCTGAAGTCAAAACTGCTCTAGTCATAAATAAATAATTGAAAATCTGTCTGAAAAGCTAAAAAGAGAGAAAAAATATAGCAATATTTTCCATAAATTTAATAATTAATTTGATAGACTTTTAAAGTATATATAAAAGAAAGTACAAAAAGTTGTAAGTGTGCAATTGAAGATTTTTCACAAATATAATATAACCATGCAACCCCCAACAGTACAAAAAGTAGAATATTACTAGCATCTAAGACACTACTTCACCACCATACCTCCTCCTATTTCCCACACTTCCATTCTCCACAAATAATTCTAGTGCTAACAAAGATTTATGTATAGTTTTAGATACATTTCATAGCAAAATCTATATAATAATATGAAAAAAATGGATTGGTAATGATATTAACTATGTCACATCAAAATAAGTGTCATATGTCAACCCATAAAAAAATTTGGCTTTCACTCTTAAACCTGGGAGATCGGAAGTTCTTAATTATGGTGCCACACACAGAAAATACTTTTTAGAATAATCCTTAGGAAGACATAAATCAGATAGGGTCAAGACTGCCATTTTGTAGTCATCACAACTATAAATATTAACACAGAATTTTACATGAATTTAGAAAATGTCTTTGCTATTTTGAGGGTGAATAAATATAGCTAGTATATGCCAAATACATATTTTTAAAAAGCTAAAGTATAACATACATTGTAAATAATTTTATAATAGGTAGAAAGAACAATTATTGGTAGTCCCATATAATCTTCTCCCTAGAAATATATGTACAGCAGTTTGGAAGTCTGTGCCTTTTATTTTAGAAGTATTCTGGAAAATATGCTCGACTTACAGAAAACATTTGTTATTTGGGACTATAATTTATTCCAACTTTAAATTGTCTATAAGGTTGTATTATTAGAACTGTATTTAGTTTAATGTAAACTAAAAACTTCATACAATTTATTGTTTAAAATAAAAATTAAAATAAAGTTAATTTCCATGAAAACTTAAGTCAATTGAGTTCAGGCTCTAATTAGGCAAGCCAGAAAGTAGAAGCATACAACTAGCAATCATATTATATATTACATGAGGTAGTCACAGTTCAATATACCTTTAATACATTAAATTATTTGATGCAGGAATAAACACAATATTCAAATTAAGTTTAATTTATAGTTATGAAAATATTTCACCAACTTGAATTTTGATATTGAAAAAGTTTAACCTTGTGAAAAATATCAATTTTCTAAAATATACATTTATAATATATGGAGATTGGAAAAGTATTTATTGTTTTTAATATAAATCTTAATTGCAAAACTTATTTATATTATATAAGGAAACTAATTGCATCTCCAATGAGATCAAGTTTTGCATCTCAAATGAGATTAACCTTTTGAAAAGTAGATATATGCAAAATTATTTGTTTTAAATATATTATGTTCTAACACATGGATTTTAATTACATTTAATAATTTTATATTAGATTATACTTTTGTTATATTCTTGATTTTTAACAATTATTTTATCTTCTTGCAAGGTACAATAGCATAAACAAAACAAAACAAGAAACCTAAGCCTATACTATTATTTTAAGACACCTTGTCTCACTACTATGGCAACAATAGTTATAAAGTGAATTTATTTAACACATATTTCTTTAGAGCATATTATATGCCAGGGACACTAATCAATGAGACAACACTCTGAAGCACTTGTAGTTGATCACAGTCTATGAAAGTTAAATTTCACTAAGGACTGCAATAAATCTGTGGATTGTATAATAAATGCAATTATTAGCCAGGCTTGGTGGCTCAGCCTATAATCCTGTGCCTTTGGGAGGCTGAAGTGAGTGAATTGTCTGAGCCTGCGGGTTCGAGATCCGCCTGGACAACTCGGCGAGACCTCATCTCTACAATAAATCCCCCCCCAAAATTAGCCCAGCGTGGTAGCGCACGCCTGTAGTTCCAGCTACTTGGAAGGTTGAGGCGGAAGGATTGCCGGAGCCCAGCAGGTCAAGGCTGCGGTGGCCGGGAGCAGCCACTGCACTCCAGTCTGGGCGATGGAGTGAGACTCCAACTCAAAAAAAAAAAAAAAAAAAATGCAATTTTTGTGTGATAATTTCCTCACCCATATAACTTTCTTTCTTTCAAATTTGCCTTTTGAGATGCATTCCACCATTTATTTGACTATTTAGTAGCAACTAGTAAAAGATATTTTGTTTTATTTTCTTGATAGAACACTAATCACCTTTAACTTACCTTCCATTTGATGCAATACACTTATTGAGATGCTTTTTCCACTGCTCAAAACAGTTATTGCATCGATTTTGATGCTTTTTAGTGTTTCTGCAGTTTTTTGTTTCACTTCTTCCACATCAGTAAAACAGTTCCCTTTGAGCACTTTTTTCATCCAGGGAAACAAGAAAAAGTCGCTTGGGGTGAGATTTGGTGATTAGGGAAGTTGGGGTATGGGGCCATGCATTTTGGGTCAAAAGCTGCTCAACACTTAGCGTAATGTGGACACGTTGTTTCTATAAATCACCCACAAATAAATGGGCAAATGCATTGAAAGACTACCCCCCACAAAGTCACTGAAATCAAAGGCAGCCTCTCACAGTAATGCTAGCTGGTACACTGATGCCAATGGGTTACTAGAACACTTACCTAGCAGGGGAAGCCTGTACAACAAGGGGACCACCTTCCAAAAAATAATTCAAGTTTTTTGGGTCTCACCTCATATTTAGGTCCAAATTTTAGGTCTCTGACTTCAAAATATCTGATAGATTGTAATAACCCTTAAAGATAAATTTGAAAATTGTAAGAATATTTTCTTCTATAAAGTTGTTTATCTCTGATGATGAGTGAAGTTGAGCACTTTTTCATGTGTCTGTTGACTGCCCCTATCTCTTCTTTTGAGAAGCGTCTATTCATGTCTTTTGCCCATTTTTTAATGGGGCTGTTTGTATTTTTCCTTTCAGCACATTTGAGTTCCTTGTAAACCCTAGATGTTAAGCCTTTGTCAGATACACAGTTAGCAAATGTTTTTTCCCATTCTGTGGGCTGTCTCCCTGCTCTCTTGATGGTTTCTTTTGCTTTGCAGAAGCTCATCAGTTTGATGAGGTTCCACTTGTCTATCTTATTTCTTATGGTATGGGCACTTAGGGTTCTGATCAGGAATTGGTTGCCCCTTCCAACTTTCATAAGGGTATCTCCTGTGTTTTCTAAGATTCTTATATTTGAGGTTTTAGGTTTACATCTTTGATCCATTTAGAGTTAATTCTTGTGTATGGTGATAGGTAGCAGTCCTTTTTCAATATTCTGCATGTGATCAGTCAGTTTTCCCAGCACCATTTACTGAATAAGTTCTTCCTGCCCCAGTGGTTGTTGTGGAGACTTTGTCAAAGATGAACTGGTTGAGAATTTGAGACTTTGTTTCTGGAATCTCCTTCCTGTTCCATTGGTTTAAATGTCTGTTCTTGTACCAATATCAGGTTGTTTTGATTACTGTAGCTTTATAATAAAGTTTGAAGTCTGGAAGTGTGATACGTCCTGTTTTGTTTCTTTTGCTAAGGATTGTTTTAGCTATTAGTGGTCATTTATGTTTCCATAAGAATTTCTGTATTGTCATTTCCAGGTCTGAGAAGAAGGATATT
This sequence comes from Tarsius wallacei, assembly GCA_963574415.1. Lineage (NCBI taxonomy): Eukaryota > Metazoa > Chordata > Mammalia > Primates > Tarsiidae > Tarsius > Tarsius wallacei. Next base: position 14,649 of record CAUYQG010200317.1, on the reverse strand, counting down.
AATAATTTTATGGGTATTACGTTGAATCTGTAGTTTGCCTTTGGTAGGATGAACATTTTAACAATGCTGATTCTTCCTATTCATGTGCATAGAATATTTTTCCATTTGTTAAAATGTGGTACATATACACAACGGAATATTATGCAGTCAAAAAGAAGTACAAACATATGGACTTCACAGTAACGTCTATGGATTTAGAGTCGATCATACTTCTATGGATTTAGAGTCGATCTATCACAGAAACAAAGAACAGAGTACCATATATTCTCACTCATAATCGGACATTGAACAATTATCATAACACTATAAGAAAGGGATTGGCATTAGTGGGAAACTGCCAGGGGAGGGGGGCGGGATTGGCAGTGGAGGGAAACTGCTAGGGGAGGGAGGGGCACACCTCATCAACAATGGTACCTGCATAATCAACATTTGTATACATAACCCTGAATTGCACCCCACATCTTTAAAATAAAAAATATTCAAGGGTAATATCACTCTTACAAAAGTAGCATAAAAAATTGGTAGCAGTAGTTGTAAAAATTGCACTTCATAAAAAGCTATTTATTTATTTCTTCCACTTGGCATCCTACTCTGTCTATAATCTCATCGTATACATGCCATCTCCTGTACTTAAAACTGCAACTATAAATTCTGTTCCCCTTTACATTAATTGTGTATTACTCCAGTCTGATTTTCTGTTTTTCTTTCTTCTCACTTGATAATATGGTTTCAAATTCTATCAGCCAATTTAATTAGTAGCTTAGTTTAGAACAATTTAGTTAGTGCAGAAGACAGTACAATTAACCTTCAGTGGTTACATAATGTATTGTGTAAAGAGTACTTACACAAATTTGTTTCTTTTTTTTTTTCCTGAAAGAAAACACCAATCAATTAAAAACAAATAGTGTCAAACTCCCAATGTCCCTAAAGTCTCATGCATTTGTTAGAGTAGGTTAAAGAGTTCCTGAAAAATACGTTAGAGGTTAAATAGAATAGTACAAAAAATAAAATGGCCCAGAAGAAACTAGGAGAAGAACATCAGTTGATTTAACCTGGTGTGTGGACTCTAGAGTTCTGGGGGAGGAAAAACTCTCCAGTAAAAATCTACATACATGCCCATAAAGATTGAATGTACACTCATGAAATCTCATGCCATGTCTTCCATTTAATGATAATAGCTAAGAAATTGATATATTTGAACTATAATTTTTTCTCTATCACTTGCATAATTTGTTGTTGTAGAATTTTGTTTTCAAACATAAAGAAATATTTAAATTGTGAAATAGTGCTAAGGTATGGCAATCTGAAAAGTGTTAAACATAAATATCAAGATGTTTAAAACAGTAATGAAATAAACACACACACACACACACACACACACACACACACACACACAATTGGAATTATTTCAAAGAATCAAGCAAGTTATTTCTTCAACAGTTAGTAATATAGTTGTTCTTTTCAGTGCACAGAAAATTTTCCAAATAAACAAAATTAAACATGATAAGTTTAAGTTGTTAAGAATGCTAAAAGTTAAAATTGTTATGTCTATAGGCCAATCATACAAATACATTTGTATTCTATTTTACTCATAATCTACTAACATATCAATGGTAATATTATAATAATATTTGTGAAACTGTCAAACACACACAGGAAAGTAAATATAATATTTTCTTTTCAATTTATTATTATTGCTTCATAAAAACAATTAAAAAGAAGGGAATGAATGTTGCTTATGAAATTATGAAGAATATTATTCATCCTTTTAGGTTTTTTAGGCATTGAAACTACTAGTTATTTAACAGTCAAGCTCAGTTTTGCTTCAAACTCACTTTTTTCTTGTTTATGAAATGGGTATAATTTTCGATCATTATTAAAAAATTGGCTCATACTAGGAATTAAAAGAGGCAAAGTAATTTTTCTTGTAGACAATAGACTAGAGCTACAAAAGTGAAGAAAAAAATTTAAATCTCTAAAAAGCAATTGTATGTCTATACATCAGCAACAAGCAAACTGAAAGCAAAGTTTAAAAATTCCATTCACAGCATCCACAAATAAAGCAAAGTAAAATATTTCATCATTCACCTAACAAAAAATGTGAAAGACCTTTACAATGATAACTGTAAAACACTGTTGAAATAAATCAAGGATGGCAAAAACAAAGGGAAAAACATTCCATGCTCATGGATTGGAAAAATCAATGTTGTCAAGATGCCATTCTACCCAAGGCAGTCTACAAATTCAATGCAACTCTTGTCAAACTGGCAGCATTATTTTTCACAGACCTAAAAAAAAAAAATACAGATTTATATAGAAGCCAAAAAGGGATGCAGTTTTGTTTACACTTTAATTTTATTCCTGTAAGACCTATTTTAGACTTTCGAGCTTCAAAAATGTAGTAATAAGTTTGTGTTACTTGAGCCACTCGGTTTGTGGCAATTTGCTACAGCAACTGTAGAAAACAAAAACAACTGTCTGTAATTAACAGAGAGATTCTATTGAATATAACAAGAAGCTAGAAAGAGTATGTTCAAACATAGTTGTTTAAGTTAAAAGTATGTTTGTCATGAAATCATTATATCAAAGTATGTTTTATATATATTTCATCTTTCTAATTACAATGTAAAGACTAAATGCATGTTAATCATGGTTCATTTTTGCAAACAACAGAGATGAACTTAGATATTTTAGGAGAATAATTTTGTATAAGTCATTAAATGACTCTTGAATAGATGAGATTTTCTGTCAGTCTCGGAATAATTAACATAAACTGGGCGCTGAGAGAATGAAAAATCACTCCTTGAGAAGTGTAACTTTGGATGCTGCTTTGAGCGTGCCTCTGTTGGGTTGCCAAGACCACTCTTCCACTGCTTCTGAATACTTGTCACACTGTTCTTGCTGGCAGTTTGATAAGAATTGTGTTGAATTTGTAGATTGCCTGAGAGTTTTCCCACTTACTCCTAAGTCACTGAGAGTTGTTCAATATTCAAGGTCCCTGGAGTAAACAACTAGAAGACCAACATAAGAATGTACAGGCACTTAGATATCAATGTTGTGGAGAAAGAATAACAGGTTGACTTGACTTCTTTTAAAGAATCTAATAATAATTAATGAAAAGCATCGGCTTTATAATAACACACATAGATTGCTTTGAAAAAACAAATAATTACAATTAGAAGTGATTTGAATTTCACATTTTAAGTATACTACTTACTTTAGTGGGTACATCAGCATCCATAGTATGGAGATGATCAAAACACTAGAAGTCTTAATTGTAATAGTAATTAAATTTCAATAGCTCCAAGTCCTGAATTTACATAGTGAAAAACCTTAGCTTGTAAGGAGACAAATATTTTCTGTTTACTTAAAATTCAGTTGTCTACCAAGGCTGTATCTTCCCTCTGCATTTATTAAAAAAGATATAAGAACAAAGGCAGAGGGTCATTATCCACATGGAGCCTGAAGTCAAGAGAGCATGTGGGTACCATGCAACTTCCCATCTTTGGACTGACTACATTCTGGGTCCTTATGGCAACCCAGGATTCACTTACCCCAGATTTAACAAGTTAGAGTTAATTCAAATAATCCATTTTATATAGTATATGTGAAAAAATAATTCTCTTCGGCTTTGTAGTCTATAGTAATTTACAAAATTTATACTTTGGGAATAATAAACTAATTTATGATAGACCATATTATATCCTATCACAAAGAAATATGCATTTTACAATGTCTTTTCTTATGCTTCTGTCAAATTTGCTTTCTTAAACACATATAATACTTAAATTATAGCCCCTGTAAAACTTACTGAAGCTAAAATACATTCACATAAAGCTCTATTAGTTAATCAGTTTTTTGAGCTCTTAAAACCAGTGCTTCTATAAACCAGCATCATGTTTTAATACTGATTCTATCATACACGCTTCACACTCTTTGTTTCCCATGAAGATTGATTGGCTTCTGTTTCAGTACAAAATGAAATTCAAAATTGTAATTTAAATAAATATTTCTTTCCTTATGCTGCTTTTCCTTGAAGAAAGAGCCTCCACCCTCATCCATTAAATCTTCCCTAAAGATGAGACTGCATTTCTGTGCTAACTGAGGGGCATCAGGTCATCAAAATTAGAGTTTAGAAATGAAAATATAATCTTAGAAATGTGTTCAAGGTCCCTGAGAGATATTTAGAAAATGGGAATTCCTCAATGAAAACAACTACAAAGACTAAACTTTAGCTTAATAGCACCCAAGTTTAGTAAAGCAAAATTCTCAGAAATAGTTTACTTGTGTATACTGCCTATGCAAAAGACAGTCACATTTCTATACACCAACAACAAAAAAACAGAAACCCATATTAAAAGCACAATCTCATTCACAATAGGCACACACACACACACACACACACACACACACACACACAAATATCTTGGTATCTTCCTAACCAGAGACGTGACAGACCTTTACAATGAAAATTATAAAACCCTGCTCAAAGAAATCAAAGATGACACAAACAAATGGAAACGTATTCCCTCCTCATTGAATCAACATTGCTAAGATGTCCATTCTACCCAAGACAATCTGTAGATTTAACGCAATATCCATTAAATTGCCAGCAGCATTATTCTGAGACCTGGAAATGACAATACAGGAATTCATATGGAGACATAAACTACCATGAATAGCCAAAACAATCCTCAGAAAAAAAAGAAAAAAGAAAAAGAAAACAGCAGGAGGCATCACACTCCCAGACTTTAAACTTTATTATAAAGCTACAATAATCAAAACAGCCTGGTGTTGGTACAAGAACAAGCATATAGACCAATGGAACAGGATAGAGATTCCAGAAGCAAAACATCAATTTCTCAACCAACTTATTTTCGACAAAGCCTCCACAACCAACCACTGAAGAGAGGAGAACTTATTCAGTAAATGGTGCTGGGAAAACTGGCTGACCACATGCAAAATATTGAAACAGGACCCCTACGTATCAACACACATAAAACTCAACTCTAATTGGATCAAAGACTTAAACGTAAAACCTCCAACTATAAGAACCTTAGAAAATGTAGGAGACCCCCTTATGGAAATTGGAACTGAAAACCAATTTCTGGTCAAAACCCTAAGTGCCTATGCCATAAGAGATAAGATAGACAAGTGGGACTCCCCAAACTGACAAGCTTCCACAAAGCCAAATAAACCACCAAGAAGGTAGGGAAACAGCCATCAGACTGGGAAAAAAATATTTGCCAACCACATATCTGACAAGGGCCTAACATCTATGATCTACAAGAAATTCAAACGTGCCCAAAAGGAAAAAAAAAAGGCCCATTACAAAGTGGGCAAAAGATACGAATAGACAGTTTTCAAAAGAAGACATATGAGCAGCCAACAGATACATGAAAAAAATGCTCAACCTCACTAACCATCAAAGAAATGCAAATAATACCACACTGAGATACCATCTAACTCCAGTCAGGATGGCCATCACCAATAACTCAAAAATCAAGAGCTGCTGGAGAGGATGCTGGGCAAAGGGAACACTTCTACACTGTCAGTGGGAGTGTAAACTAGTACAATCTCTGTGGAAAACAGTTTGGCAATTCCTAAAAGATCTGAAAATCAAACTTTCATATGAGCCTGCAATCCCTCTACTGGCAATATACCTGGAGGAACTCAAATCACTCTATGGAAAAGATACCTGCACACACATGTTTAATACAGCATTATTCACAATAGCAAAAACATGGAACCAACCATGCTGCCCATTGAAAGAGAGGACTGGATAAAAAAAAATTTAGCCAATATGTATCAACTTGAACTGGTCATGGAGTGCCCAGAAATTTGGTCAACCACTATTTTGGGTGTGTCTTTGAGAATATTTTTGGATGAGATTAATAGTTGAATCCATTATGAGTAAAGCAGATTACATTCCTTAATATGGATTGCCCTTAAGCATTAGTTGAAGTCTTAATGAGTACAAAATGTCTGACCCTCCCAGGTGTAAGGGGAATTCTGCTTGACTTCTGTAAATTGGACATGGTCTTCCTCCCTTCAGAATCAAACTGAAATATCAGTTACTTTTGTTTCTTAAGTCTGCCAGCATTTTAATGGACACTTACACCATTAGTTCTGTTGTTCTGAGGACTTCAGACTTGATCTGGAACTATACCATTAGCTCTTCTGGGACTCTATCTTGCCAACTAGAGATCTTGGGAATCTCAGCTTCTATGATCATGTGAGTTAATTCTACAAATATGTAACCCTTATTAGTTCTGTTTTTTAGAACTATGACTAGTAAAATTGATATTTTACCTGTGTTGCATTTTTTTTTCTGAGTTGGAGTCTCAGTCCGTTGCCCAGGCTGGAGTGCAGTGGCTCGCTCATTGCCTCCCAGCAGTGACCTGTTGGGCTTCAGCAATTCTGCCGCCTCAGCCTTCCAAGAAGCCAGAAGTACAGGAGTGCGCCACCACACCTGGTTAATTTTTTATTTAATTTGGAGACGAGGTCTCACCAAATTGCCTGAACTGTCTTGAACTCTCTGGCTCAGGCAAACCACTTGCCTTAGCCTCCAATGTGCTGGGATTACAGACTGAGTCATTTACTACTTTGCATGCATTTTATAAAATTTTTCCATTTTGCTTTGTACCATAGAGGGTTTATTCCATATTAACAGAATCAAATGTCTCCCTTACTTTCTAATTTCTAGTTGAATTTACATAATTAGAGACACCAGAATGAAGTCTAGAGAGTAAGAGGAGATTAAGATTGGGTCATGTATTGCTTTGGAGTCGTCCTATTAAGATCAGCATGTGTTGGTGGCATCACTTTAGTGAATAAGTAGACTTTTTTTAGATAGTCCAATTTATGGAGTTATTTCCTATAGTTTTGATAATTGCTCCTTCCCTTAGTCTTTGCATATTTAAGGTTTAAAATGCTAATCACCTTCTTATCACAGTTACTAGTCCTCACAGTATTGTCCAAATCTTTCTTGATTTTCCTAGACCTTCGTAAATAATCTCATTCCTATGTTAAACTATCCTCAAATTACTCAGCTTGAATATGCCACCTGTTTTCTGATGAATGCTAACTGAAACAGCACCAAAGTCTCTATCTGATAGACATCAGAAAGTAGCAAATATATTTAACAATTGCTAAGGACAAAATTTGAAGGTATCTGTGTTTTCTCTCATTCTCTTACTCTCTGCATCAAATACATTCATAATTCCTGTTGGTTCCACCTTGAACATATAATCAGATTTTAATTAGTTTGCATCCATTTCCCACTCTAGTACTTCACCTCCCTATTTATCAGCATTCTATTCTCATTGCAACAACTAGAGTGATCTTTTTAAAAGGCACCCTGCCACTTTTCCACACAAAATCTTGCAGTAGCTCCCTATCACACGTAGAATAAATGCCAGATTCTCACTATATTCTGGAACATGATATGGTCCTCATCGTCCACTCCTTCTTTTCTACTTTATGCATACCAGCTACTCCAACTTTTTCTTGATCCTTTAATACCTCAAGAATGGTTTTCCTTCTGCTCTTTGATTATCTTTTGCGTAGAAGGCACTTTTCTGATATCTTCACTACTCCTTTCTTTACTTACTTTAGGTCTCTAATAAAATATTCCTTATCAGGGGGGCATTTCCTGACTATATACGTTTAAATCTGTCATATTATTGTTTTCTACTTATGTCTATCGATGTATTCTCAAAAAATATTAAGATCTGATATATAGAGCGGGACACCCCAAAAATGGAATTATCTTTTGGAGGGCAGGCTTGTAAGTACAGAATTCCCCCACTAGGTAAGTATTCTATGAGTCCATAAGCATCAGCATACCAGCTAGCATTGTTGAGAGAGGCTGCATTTGGCTTCAGTGAATTTTTTGGGAGATTCATTCAACACGTTTGCCCATTTCATGATGGATGGTTCACAAATACACCTGCCCACACCAAACTGAGTGTGTTGCAGTTTTTGACCCAAACTGGCATGACTACCATGCCCAACTCTCCCTATTCACCTAATCTTGCCCCAAATGGCTTGATTTGATTCCCTGGATGAGAAAAGTTCTCAACAAGAATCATTTTGCCAACGTGGAAGAGGTGAAACAAAAAAACAGCAGAAGCACTAGAAAGCATCAAAATTTTCAAGTTCAAAATCTGTTGAGAGCAGTGGAAAAAGTGTTTCAACAGGTGAACTGCATCTAATGGAGATTATTTTGAAGGTGACTGAAGTTGAAACATGTAAGAATAAATAATTTTTGATAAATAAATTACAGTTTTTGGGGTCCTCCCTCATATATTATCATTTACTTACCATTTCTAGCATTCATTTTTTTCTTTCAACAGATATTAGTTTCTATTTAGTATAATTTCCTTTTAGTCTGAAATATACCTAAGCATTTCTTATAATGTAGCGCAGTTGGTGATACATTTCCTAAGCTTTTAATTACTTGAACCCGTATTTTGAAGGATAATCTTTCCAGATATGTAATTATTGATAGACAGGCTATTTTTTGTATTAGGTTTGTTAGCTCATGTAACGCCATCTTTGACATCCCTGCTACTTTGCTAGCTGCTCCAGGATGGAAAATTATTAACCAGGCTAGGCTGCAAAGCATCCTGTCTAACACCTAGCCTAATCAGAAGGCTCCCTTTCAACTTACTTAACCACAAGTCTTAGATACTCCCTAGCAACCCCAATCATAAAACTTCCCCTCAAGCCCTATAACTGTCCCAGTCTGTAAGTGTTGGTGGGCTTCAGTTTTTTGGAGTCCCCTCCACAGGCTCCCTTCCTTGGAATAAACCTGTGTTGCTGTTGAGCTGCCTGTCTCCCATCTTTCTTTTCCCATCTGCTTGTTTTCTTGACCTCACATTTGGTGCCGAAACCCAGGAGCAGGGTTTAAGGTCCTACCATGGACCAACTCCTAAGTTGTTCCCATACCTAGCCCCATTCTTCTCCATCCGTTTCCCCCATCCTCTCTCCTCTTTCACCCTTTTCCTCTTTCCTCTCTCCCCAACCGGATGGCTCCTGCAGGACCTTCTCCATTGCTGGACACTTCATACAACACCAATCATCAATCAGTGAGTTTTTCCTTCCCTCTATTTTGGATTTCACTTTTTCTCATTTCTAGGACAGAAAGCCTGTTGAAAACCCCAGTGGGTGAGAGGTCTCCTCAATCACCACTGGGTAGTGACCCTGATTGTGATCATTGCTTAGAGAATACTCTTAAAGTGGCCACCACCTATTAATAATCGTAGTCGTCGCTTTGAGGGAATGCCCTTAAAGTGGCCACCTGTTTCTTGGAAACAGTTAAAGTGCACGAGGATGCCCCATTCTTCCACTGTTTCCCTGTCTCCTGGGGATCAAATTGCTCATCCTCCCAATTTTTTCCAATATGGATGAAGCCTCCTCTAAACCTCCCTGAGACACTCTCCTTGGACACCTCCTTTGCAAGTTTAAAAATTTAGGTCTTACCCTATGACCAAAGCATCTAATTTTCTTCTATAACATGGCTTGGCCCCAATATTAATTAGATAATAATAATTGATGGCCAGAAAATGTGACCCTTGACTTTCAAATTATCTGTAACCTCAACAATTCCCTCCAATGCAGTGGAAAATGGTCCAGGTCCCCTATGCCTTGGCGTTCCTCTATCTCTTACACAAACCCTCCCTTTGTCAAACCTACAACCCCTTTCAGATCCTCCTAGTAAATGAAAAACTTCTAAACTCTACTAACCCAATCTCTCCTACCAAATCATCTTCATTAGATTTCGACCTCACTGATGAGTTCCCACTTCCTTTCCAACTTCCTCCCCAACCTCTAACTCCCCCTACCTCACCTCCATCCTCCTCTCTTCCACCTCCCTACTCACAACCTCCTTCTTCCTTTCCCTCTCCCCCTCACACTCGCTCTCACATCCAGCATCCCCCATCCCCTGGTCTCCCTCCAAATCTCACTCCTGTCCTTCCCCTCAGAGAAGTGGCAGGACAGAAGGCATAGTACAGGTTCATGTTTCTTTCTCCCTAGGTGACCTTTCTCATATGGAAAAATGTTTAGGCTCTTCTTCTGACCTTGCTACTTATTGTAAAGAATGTTTCCATATCAGCCAATCCTATCACCTCACCTGGCATGATCTATGTTTCATTCTTTCCTCCTCCCTTTCCCCAGAGGAGAGGGAACACATCACGGAGCAGCTCAATATCATGCCCACACTCTCCATCAGCAGGACTGATGCACAAAGCTCTCCTGGGATTGTCAAATTAACTCCCCAGCTAGAAAAGGGATCATATGTTTACTTGCCTATTGGCTGGAATGGATAAGTCAGCTCTAAAACCAGTTAATTATGAAAAAAATCAAATAAATTACTCAGAGCCTGATGAAAACCCTGCCCTTTTCTTCTCTTGCCTTGCAGAGGCAATGCTTAAATATACACGCTCCAGACCTACAAAAAAAAAATTCAAAGATTAGAGGATGGCCCCCAAGGTTCACCCCAGGAACTTATCAAAATAGCCTTTAAGGTTTTTAACAATAGAGAAGAATAGAAAAAGACGCAAAAACAAACAAAAGAACAAACCAAATACCAACTACTGGCCACAGTCCTTCAGCAAGAGTCTAACAGCCCAACACAAGGTTCTGATCATTCCAAACAATCATCTAATTTTCAACAAACCCGTGTCCAGTACCAGGACCGTGCCACAAGTGTGGTCAGCCAGGATACTGGGCAAAGGCATGCCTAAGGCCACCCTCCAAACCCTGTCCTATTTGTGGAAAGAAAGGGCACTAAAAGTCAGATTGTGACCAATGAGACTCTATCCCATTCGGCCAGTTCTAACACTCCCAAGTTCTCTCATTCACAGCAGAGACTGGCCAAATATCTTGACTTAGCTACTGAAGACTGTCAGTGCCTGGGGTCTGCTGCCCTCACCACCCTTACCACTGATGCCACACTTTAATTCAACACTTTCACAAACTGAAAGAGGCCCTCGTAAAGGCCCAAGCACTAGGGCTGCCAAACCCTACCAAACCTTTCACCTTATAGACACAACATTGCCTTTGGACTATTATGCCAATCCTATGGTGATACCCCACAAGCTGTAGCATACCTGCCAAAAAAAACTCGACTCTGTCATCCAGGGATGGCTCTCATGCCTCCAAATCCTAAGAGCTGCCACCATCCTCACAAATGAAGTACTGAAACTAACATTCTACCAACATATTATTTTCTTCCCTTCACACAATATTCAAGACCTTATGAGTCACTGCATCCTTCTTTCTCTCCCACTCTCCTGGCTGCAACAAATACATGCACTCTTTATTAATAACCCATTAGTTTATTTTCAAAAATGCAAAACTCTTAACCCAGCCACCTTTCTTCCCAAACCTACATCAAACCAAGAAACACAATACTCATGTTTTGAAACATATTTTCAAAATATGTTTCCAACATATTTCTGAAACTCCCATCAACTCCACACCCAACTGATTCATAGATATCAGCTCTTACAAAAACCCCAGCCTCAAAGCTGGTTATGCCATCATTACTAAAATAAGCCCCTAGAAGTCAGTGTTCTCCCCCTACACACCACCTCCCAACAAGCAGAATTAATGGCTCTCACATGGTCACTCACTCTAGTTAAAAACAAAACAGTCAACATCTACACAGACTCTAAATATGTCTATCATATCCTCCACTCTCATGCTGCTATAGGTCCACTTTCATGCTGCTATATGGCAAGAAAGAAGATTCCTTACTACCAAAGGAACCCCATTATCAATGGAAAAGTCATTCACAAAATATTGCAAGCAGTCAAACTGCCTCAAGTTGCAGCAGTTATACACTGCAAAGGACACCAGAAGGACACAGACCCAATCTCACAAGGAAATTCTCTCGCTGACTCAGCACCAAAAGCCGCTGCCCTTCAGCCTTTCTCCTTACTGCCTATATTTCCCACCCGAACACCCTCCTACAGTCCCAGTGAAATTCAAACCCTTACTTCTGCCAAAGCTCTTAACAAAGAAGGATGGTTCTTCCTAGAAAACAAACTGGTTCTTCCTCAGTCTCAAGAAAAAGACATTCTCAAACAAATACATATCCTCTTTCACATCGGACATCGCCTCTTACTCAAACTGCTACAAACTCACATTCACTTCACCCCATCTATGTCTTTCACTCCTCTACTTGTAACCCAAACCTGCCCCACATGCAGTCAAACATCTCCTCAAGGGGCTTTCAAATCTCCATCCTTCCCAACCTTTCAAGTAAGGGGACATTGCCCAGGTCAGGAATGACAAATCAACTTCACTCACATGCCCCCTGTTAAATGAATTCGCTACCTATTAACAATTGTAGACACATTCACTGGATGGATAGAGGCTTTCCCTACCACCTCTGAAAAATCTCAAGAGGTTGCTAAAACTCTCTTAACACACATTATCCCATGATTTGGACTTTCCACCTACAATGGGCCAGCATTTTTCATGACCTTAACCCAACAATTAACAAAAGACTTAGGAATCATGTGGGCTTTTCATATTCCCTTCTGGCCACAATCATCCAGTAAAGTAGAATGGGCCAATGCACTTTTAAAACAGCACTTGAAAAAAGGACTGGCCCGCATTTCTGCCTCTAGCCCTAATAAAACTCCGAACCCTCCCCACAGAACCTCTCAGTCTAAGCCCCTTTGAGCTTATGTATGGTCGCCCTTTTGTCCTACATAATATCCCTTCACTGGGGCCTCCTCTTACTAAAGATATCTGGCACATCCTATGCATTACCCAACACTTACTATGACAGTATGAAGATGCTAACCATCCCAAACCACATGTGAACACTCCTGCATCCTCTTCATGCCTACAACCAGGAGAATGGGTTTGGATGGCTGACTCTAACAGTCCACTAACACATAAATGGAAAGATCCCCTTCAGATTATACTTACCACAACCACAGAAACTAAAATTACATGCCTGACACAGTGGATACACAACTCAAAATTAAAAAGAGCTCCCAGACCTATACCTCACACAACCCTATCCACATCAAAACAACCTAAATATACGTCATTTCCTGCAGGACCCACATCTTTTTGACTAACAAAAATTCTAGAGTCGCCTGAATCTCCTAGACAAAACAGAGAAAAGTCTTCTCAAACCATTACATAGAGTCAAACTAAAGTTCTCTTCTTCTCTATCACATTTTATTTCTTTCATATTTTACCATGGTCCTTATCCCATCTTTACAGTCTATGTTAAAAACATTTCTAGAATAATCTTAATTCCTCCGGGTATATTCTCAATAGGGAAATTGCTGGGTCATTTGGAAGGTCAATTTCTAGTTCTTTCAGAAATCGCTACACTGTCTTCCAAGGAAGTTGTACTAATCTGCGTTCCCACCAGCAGTGTAGAAGCATTCCTTTTTCTCCACATCCTCACCAGCATCTGTTGTTGTAGATACCTGCACATGTATATTTGTTGCAGCTCTATTCACAATAGCAAAAACATGGAACCAACCGTGTTGCCCATGGAGGCTGGACTGGATAAAAAAATGTGGTACATATACGCAATGGAATATCATGCAGTCATAAAGAAGGACAAATGTATGGATTTGCAGCAACTTGGATGGATTTGGAGTCGATCATACTCAGTGATTTATCACAGAAACAAGGAACAGAGTTCCATATGTTCTCACCCATAAGCTGACCTTGAACAATTATAATGCTATAAGAAAGTGATTAGCAGTAGTGGAAAACTATCAGGGGAGAAGGGTGTGGGATTGGCAGTTGAGGGAAACACTAGTGGAAGGAGGGGCATACCTCATCAACAAGGGTACCTGCATGATTAATGTTTATATACCTAATCCTGAATTGTACCCCACATCTTTATAATAAATGAATAAATATAGAAACAAACAAACATTTCTAGATGATAAAGAAATGTCGGGACTTCCGGTAAGATGGCGATGGGGCACCTTGGTCTGTGAGACGTCCGCGAAAGAAGACAGAAAAACTCGGACTCTCTCCCTGAATGCCTGCTCCTCACACAGAACTCGGCCACTGACACTGCAGAAACATCACAGTGGTCCGGGCAGCCACCGCCACCACCACAGTCCAGGCACTTGTCCCCGCTGGGGTCCAGACACCCACCACCGCTGCTGTGGTCCTGGCACTGTCCCCACCACCATGGTCCAGGAACCATCTCCTCCACGGTCTAGGCACCCGCCACTGCCACTGCTGCTGCCGCCGCCACAGTCTGGGCACCCGCCACCTTTGCCACCTGTGTTTGAGGTGATCCACTCCTTCGGACCTTGGAACCCCTGCATGCAGAATCTGCTGAGATCGCTGCCACCACTACTGCCGCTGTGACGTCCTGCTAAGCTGTAGATCTCCTCCTGGGTGCCTTGGGGCCACGGCTTCCATTTCCTGCTTCTTTCTGGCTCCCTCCCCGGTGGGGCGAGCAGCTGAGATAAAGACCATCTGGAGCCGTGAGATAGCACCACTTGCTGGCGACTCAAGGTAACAACACCAAAAGGGGAAACTGACCCTGTGAACAAATTTACCAGCCTGAAAAAACAGCCAGAAATCGGAGCTGAAAGGACATTGCACTTAAATGAAAAGTCTCAGAGTGTGCTTGATTGGTTC
>CAUYQG010200313.1:0-20378 GCA_963574415.1 Tarsius wallacei | reverse complement strand
TGCTCCCTCGGTCATTCTGGCTAGGTTCTTCTTGACTTCTTCCCAGCTTCAGGTGATTGCTGGAAACCCTTGGCGCTCCTTGCCTTGCAGCTGCAGTATTTCGATCTCTGCCTGGGTCATAACGGGGCATTCTCACCTTATGTCTCTCCTCTTTAGGAAACCGGTCATTTTTTACTGAGGATCCACCACACTCCAATATTACTTCGTTTTACCCAATAACATCTACAGCAAACCTATTTCCAAACAAGGTCGTATGATGAGGTACGAAGGGTTGGGGCTTCGGCATATCTTTTCGGGGAGGGTTCAACTCAACCCCTGACAGTGCATTGTACAGCACTTCATGAAGCAAAATGCACATTGTACTGTATGCCGCAGCTAAAACTGCTTGACAAACTCTGACTTCGCTCAGCACTACCTCGGTAACTCCAGCCTTCTTGCTTTTCCTGGAACAAAACAAGCTTGGTACCAATACAGGAATGTGCTGCTCCCTCAGCCTGCAGGACTCCCCTTAAGCCGTGTGGTTCACTCTTCTGTTGTCCAGAACTCTGCCCAAGTGTCACTTCCTGGAGGGGATTTTCCTGTCTACCTGACTAAGGCAGAACCTTCTGTCCTTATCCTCTGACTCAGCTGTGTTTTTCTTCTTGACCTAGGGCAATCCCTGAAACTATTTTTTAACATATTAGCTGTTTTTTCTCCACTAAAATGTAACTGTCGTGTGGGCAGGAATTATGTTTCCCCCGCCTCTGAAACAGTAGACACTCAAAGCCACGCTGTGAAATGAACCGAATCTGTATCTATTACGGAAAAAAAACAGAGATCAATTAAATGAGAAGAAACAAAGGCTGTTTATTCTGAGCTTGCTAGAGCAAGGGTGTTAACCACTCTCACTCATGTTTGGCAGAAACCCGAAGTTAAAAGCCAAGGATCAGGAAAGCTTTACAGCTGAAAAAGGCAAGACTTCAGCTATGCCTTGATGGGAGGTTGTCAGCATGGAGAAGCAGCAGGCAGGTCCGCTAGAACATGGGAATCCTATGTGATCGTTTACTAATACATTTTTGGCTTTCTCTGGTTGGTCCTGAATTGGAAACCAGGACAGAAACCAAGGAAGCTGTCAGTTGTCAATCAAGTCCTGGTTGTCCTAGGCTGATTGTGCCGGTAGTTATTGTTTGACTTCCTAGACTAGTTACTAGTTACTAGACTCCCTGACAAGTCCGATTAGAAAGTAGATTGCATTCCCGGGCTGGTTAATGTAAATAACGGGTTGGTTTTCCTGGTTCGGTTCCTGCAGATTGTGGGTCAGAGTTCTATTCTTATATCTGATCTGGCCATTGGCCGTTGTACATTCAGTCAATCACTTATAAAGAGAAATACGGTTGTAAATGCATAGCCTAAGTGAAAGACACTGTCAACAGGTGGACTGCACCCAGGGCGTAGGAGATAAAGAGGGCCTCACTTTTATTTTATCTACATATGTACTATCTATTTTTACAATAAGCATGTATTACTTGTAACTTAAGAAACTCAAAGTGTACAACCAAGCAATGGTAATTGCAAACCATACTGCTAAATCTGATGCTTGCAAAATCCATTTGATGAAACCCTTTGCTTAGTTGCCAAGCCTGTTATTCTTTTCTTTTTTATTTTTTATTTATTTTTTTTTTTTTTGCTTTTCTGAAAACATGGTAAACATTGTAAAAACTCCGAACATTGTTAAACCTTATCATGGACATTTTCATTCATTTATTCTGGCTGAACTTCTGGTTGATTTCTTCGAATGAAACCTTAAAAACTATCTCTTCCATCTGACATTTACTCGACAAGTGTGTATTGAGTGACTAATATGCTCCAGACATTTCCTTCCTTAAAAAGCAAGGAAAATGCCGTGATCAAAAGAATGCAGTGAATCCAAATTGAACTCAAGTTGGACTTGAAAGCTCTGCTTCCCTGGGGACGTATCCCCATCTTGTGGAGCTGTAGAATATTTTTAGCAATGTCAATGTGCATGTTGCATTTTCACAACCACAAATGTCACTGGGTTAATTCTCAATTGATCAGAAAATCCCAGTCACCAAAATACTTCATTCCCAAGCATCCAGCTTTGGGAGACTTTAGTGCATTCAGTTTTTTTTCTATTTTAGTAAGGTATAATTTATGCATAGAAAAATCACATGTTTGAAGTTTGCAATTTGATCATCTTTGACATGCACATACACCTGTGAAGCCATCATCAGAATCAAGATAATCTACCAGCCCACTATGCCCCAAAGTTTCTTCATTCTCCGCTGCAAATCAACCCTTCTCCCACCACCACCTTCCTCCCATCCCCAGGCTAAGACCAAATTTTGCTTTTTTCCACTATATAGTTAGTTTTTAGTACATTCGTGTATCCTAGTTCTTAGCCAGGAAAATCACATGTCTAGATCCTTTCTTAATGTTGTCTAAACACGTTTGCTTGCAATCTTCCTATCAAAGAATGTCACTGTTGTACACAGAACTTAGTATATACCATATTAAAATTATCTGCAGCTGTGTGTCCGATACCAGCCCCCAACAACCACAGCTCTGTCCCCTATTGCCCACCTGGGCACCTGGCACATAGAAGATGCCCAGTGTTCTGAAGGAAGCCCCGAGGCATAACATGGATCAGAAAGAAAATCATTTAATTAATTCATGACACATTTATGTACCTCAGTCAATGGGATCGTGCTTTTTAAAAATATACAAACTCTCGGTTTGGAGGGGAAAAATTCCACAAATCATGATTTTCGAACCAGAAATATTACATTCAGAGGAGTGCTACAGATGATAAGTTCTGCCACAGTTCAGAGGGGTGAGAAATTACTTCCTGCTGGGATGATGAAGAAAGGCCTCACATCTCAAATTCACTGAAGAACATACTCTGAAAACCACTTGCAAGGGAGTTAATAGACTGCATATCAAGGCCTCACCATAACGGAGACGGTCAATCTGTTTATAAAATCATTGTCCTTACAGAAATGTATCTAACGTCCTATTGAAGACGTCTTCGACTCAAGATGTAACTTGGAGACCTATTGTTAGAGTCAGCGTTAGTTTCCAGAACAAAGAACATCAAAAAACAAAGCCCTCACACTGATATAAACTATGTATCCACAGAGAGCAGACATTCAGTGCATATTCAGGGGTGGATGAAGCGTTGTCTGCCCGTGGCAGATCTCCCTGGAAGTAATCATGTGTCTGTAGGAATCACTTCCTCTTACAGGGGAGATTGTCAGGTGCTAAATATCCTTTCTCCATGGCTATCCCTCAAGCCACGGCTCTATCCGTTGAAGATTTTTTAAAACATGTAACTATTGTGATAAGCACTTTGATGCAATTAGCTTACATCCTTACATATTCTTTTTTTTTTTTTGAGTTGGAGTCTCACTCTATTGCCCAGGCTGGAGTGCAGTGGCACGCTCCCGGCCACCGCAGCCTCAACCTGCTGGGTTTAGGCGATCCTTCCGGCTCAGCCTTCCAAGTAGCTGGAACTACAGATGCACACCACCATGCCCGGCTAGTTTTTCGTGTGATTTATTGTAGAGATGAGGTCTCACCAAGATGCCCAGGCTGGTGTCGAACCCCTGGGCTCAGGCCATCCTCTCACCCCAGCCTCCCAAAGTGCTGGGATTACAGGCTGAGCCACCACACCCGACCGTGCCTACCTACTCTTGAGGAGGAATTATTTTTGCCATTTTATGAGTAAGGAAACAAAGGTGGGAGGCTGAACTCTTCCAGATCAGGTAGCTAGGTAGCCTCACTCAGGATTCAAACCCATACCTTTGCTCTTTGCACGAGCCAAAGCTGCCTCGAAGCCTACTTGATTTTCACGAGATTTCTCCTTCATCACCAGTTCTGCCATTCGTAAGCACAGATGAATTAGTTCTGTGATCTCAGAGAAGTCACTTCAACCCACTGTGCTTCAGTGTACTCGACTGTCATAAAGGGAGGGAAATTATACCTGTCTGGCCTACTTCCCAGGTTGCTTTAAGAGCAAAATCAGACGCAGGCAGCATACGTCTGTTGCTTAAAAACATGGATTCTGGAGTCAGCTGCCAGGGAGTGAATACCGTTCAAACAACTTATTAACATACAGCCACGAACAGGTGGTTGAATGTCTCTGAATTTCCACTCTATCACCTGCAACATAAAAAGAAGGGTTCTTGATGCATGGGATTGCTCTGAGGACCAAATGAAACAATTTATACGAAATCCTCAGTGGGATACCTGAAACATACTACTGACAAGTGCTACTTCTAGCTGTCTCACACCTAAATGCGTCTGGAAAAGAACAAGACTTTCTGCAAGTATAGGATTAGTATTATTGTCTATTCTAAGCCCAGTTAATGGGTCCTGCCTGGCCTCACCCTAAGTGTTTCTTCCCCCCTCATGTATCTTGTACTAAAGCATTCTAAAAATATCCAGTGTTTTTTGAGTACTAAGGACCCAAGTATAAAATAATATGTGAACTCGCAGAAGAAGCCTGAATGTGTCAGAATTCTGCAGAATATTTGTACAGTTCAGAGTAGTATGGGACACTTAGCCCTGTATAAATTGTATCGATTGTCATTATGCTATTATCCTCTGTACTAGGGTGTGATTATAAGGTGCTTATGGAGACGTCTGTCATGCATAAGTGAATTCTTCAGTAATAGGAAAAGAAGATGACTATACTTTTGACATGTCACATACGCAGGCAAAACACAAGAAATACTTCACGTGTCAGAATTCTGCAGAAATAGACAACAAATTCCAAGTGTTCAATTTTAATGAAGGCGCTACTTACAAAGGTATGGGCCAGGCTCAGGGAATCCTAGCGAGGGAGAAATACCAGGACTTGCTCAGGTTAGTAGGCATTATTCCTCCTCAGCCTGAACAAAAAGGATGTAGACATTACGTTCCCAGACCCAAAGAGAGCTGGGGCCACCCAATAAGATAGCAGCCGCTGACAAGAGCAGGCGGTCCACAGTCAATAAATGCCCAGCCTTCCATCTCTTCCTGATGCCTCCCGTTGGCCAAACCCAACTGGAAATGAGAAGCCAGGAAGCCCAGATGCATAGCCAGAGAGGGTAAGCCTTTCTGTGCCAGTTAAGAATACAGAATGGTGGATGGGCGCAATGACTCAAGCTTATAATCCAGGCACTTTGGGAAGCCAAGGTGAGGGAATTGCCTGAGCCCACAGGTTCGAGAACAGCCTGGGCAACTTGGCAAGACCCCGTCTCTACAGTAAATCAAAGAATTAGCCGGGCATGGTGGTGCGCACCTGTAGTTCCATCTCCTTGGAAGGCTGAGGCAGAAGGATCGCCGGAGCCCCGCAGGTCAATGCTGGGGTGACCGTGAGCATGCCACTATACTCTGGCCTGGGTGATGGAGTGAGACTCCAACTCAGAAAAAAGTTTTTAAAAAGAATAGAGAAGGGAGAGCAAACCTGATGTAGCAAATGGAGAATGGCCAACACATAGCTCTAAATGAGGACTAAACAAAAAATATAATCAGTAGATGGTGATTATAGCACCTTTAGCAATCCTATTGATTGAAACAAGATAGCCTAAACTCAACTCCTGGCTCTACCACTTACTGACTGGTATTCTTGACTAGTTGCTTATTCTCTCTGTGTTACAGTCTCCTCATCTGTAAAATTTGGAAAATAGTGATATTTACCTTCTAGAGTTGCGGTGAGAGTTAAGTGAGTTGATAGTTGTACAGTATTTATAGTAGTGTAGGGCACTTAGCATTGTACAAATTGCATCTATTGTTATAATGCTATTATCCTTTGTACTAGAGTGTGATTGTAAGTGTTTATGGAGATATATGCCATGCATAAGTGAATTCTCAGGTAATCGGAAAAGGAGATGACCATACTTTTTACATGTCACATACACAAGCAAAACACACTGACACCCAATTGTCCTATGGTGGGAGGTGGACCTAATATGTATAAATCCAACCTTATTAGCAGTCTGTCGTCAAAACTCACCCTAGAGAAGTACCACAGTTTGTAGATTTTCTAAACTTCAGTCTGTGTTTGCCCGACAGAAGGAAAAAAGAGTCAGTACGCTTGGAGGCTTTTACCTACAGACGTGTCCCCTCAGGAGGGCCACTAAATGCACAAAGTTATATTAACACACATTCTCTCCCATTCTTCTTTTGGAAGCACCAAACATGACATTTTCCAAATGGGTTTCAACGTGCTATTTTCCTTTTCTTCAGGACAAAATTGCTTTATTAAAAGTTTTGCAGATGGTGTCAAGGTTCCTGTCAGTAAGGCCAGATGGAATCTGAAGCTGGTAAACAACAGCGGAGAAGCAAGGTCCCCAAAACAGCCCGGTGTTGTCATCATATGCTGTCCCAGACACCAAGCAGCTGAAGCCTCGGCAGTTGTCCAATTACAGGACATCCTCAAGCCAAAAATATAAGCGCCCGTTGGCTGGGGGAGGGGGATATGGAAAGAGTTGGAGTGCAGGGAGGGTTGTTTTTTTAAGTGGGAAAGATAAAACAGAACAGTAATTAGAGAAAAAAGGCATACAAATGAACCCCTTCAAGAGGCAACAAGGCAGAGGATCAAAGCAGCCCCATGTTTGCCAATAGAAACACCAGGTAAACTTCAAAAGTTCCAAATTTAAATAGCACCAAAGTCTTAGAATCTAAAAGCACTCAATGCTGTTATCTCCAACACATTTGCCTCAGATGCATAAATAAGCCTCATCTGTTTACAACAAATAATCCCTGTCTCATATACAGCTACAAAGCACGCAAGAACGACATTTACCCCAACTCGTCCCTCCCAGATGACCACCCCCTTACCAATAAATGTTCATTTGTAACTAAACTTCACTTTATAATCTTGAACCTGACTTAGATTATGAAGTGTTTGTTCTATTTGTCCCTGTGATCAAATAACTGTCACTCAGAGGAAGTCCATGGATGTATTTACTTTGATTCACATTATGGATATCTCAAACTGATAGAATTTTAGAAGTTAAAAATTTTAAATTGCAGGAGTTTTACAATTATCATCCCTTGAACTCTCACAAATATTCTGTAAAGTTAATAGGACTCATCTTTGTTGTCTTTTTTTTTTCAATCTTGACCTCAAGAAAGCTAAGGTTTAGTTTAAGTTTGTGAAATGTTTAGAAAATTATTACAGCTGTTTCTAATACACAGAACGTTAAGAGAAAATGTAGAAAAGCCACATACTACGAAGAGGAAGGAAGATCGCCAGTTGTTCAAGAAGGGTGAAATTGAATACAGGCATTTGAATTTTTTTGTTTGGTGAGATTATCATTTTATCAAAACAGCCTGCCCACTGGAGCCTACCATGAATTTGTTTAACGTTGAGGGACCTGTGAACTCTTATAAACAAAGTAGGTAGCAAGCCTGATGGAAATGCTTTCTTGCCCAGGAGGTAACTGAATAGCGCAAGAGATGAAAGCTGAGTCAGTGCCTGCTGAGAACAAAAACCTCAAAACTCTCCAGCGTGAAGTTAAAAGAAGGTCCCAGGCTTCATGTGATTTACCATCATTCTCTGAGAATTCAGACGGGCTGAAATGGTTTCCCACCCCAAGAGGACTGGGTGGAGGAGATGGCCTTGGGGAGAAATACAGCATGGCACAAAACAACTGACCTCCCGCCTACAGAGGTCAAGGGGCTGGTGAATGCCTCCCAACATCCCTCTTACAGGACGACGGTCTTTCATGTGCTCCACCACTAAATTAGCACTGGCGGCTGATTGGAAAATGGCCAATCATTCAGCAGCGAGAGCAGGAAGGAGGGCTCAAGAGAGATACGGCAAGTCAAGCAAAGAGTGCCAGAGACACCTTCGCCCAACCACCTTTAGCAGAAAGGCATGTTCTTCGCTGTAGGTGAAGTGGACACACTGAGGTGTTTGGCCAACACTCCTCAAGAGGACCACCTGCTGGCAGCTCTTTTCACGTAAGTTGCAGGGCCCTGTGCAACGTAGAAAACTTTGGGGCCCCGGCCAGAGGTGAGAAATCAATCTCCCATGTTCATGGTTCACGGACCCACTATCCCAACCCACAGTAGAAAGACAAGTCCCAAGGTCTATCAACCTTCCTTCCTCTATTGAATTGGGCACCAAAAGTAGTATGGCCCTGCCAGCCCAGGGCAGGGACAAATGCCTCCTTGTTCTGCCCCAGGACACAGTGAGGCATGCATTCAACCTAAGCCTCCCTACACCCGTGGCCGTGTCTCCACATAGCACCCCTCATCACACACACACACACACACACACACACACACACACACACACACACACAGAGCTGCCATCCCAGGCAGAAGGCAACAACAGTCTCTGGACAAGGACAGCGATGTGGAGGTCAGGTGGGCCCAGGGCATGAAGGGGCGAGAAAGAGCAGTTGAGAACCTGCCCGGGGAGGTAATGAGACAGCAAGATGTGGGTTTGTGCAAGGACCAAGTCTCTGAGCCCCTGTCTCATGGTCCATTTTCCCATCAGACTTCACCGCCAACATACAAATTCAAAGATAACATTACTAAGAATTTCAACATGGCACCCTCTGAGCATTAAGCCCCAAGTGTGAGGCCCTTCGGAGCACAGGGCCTATAAAACTGCACTGGTCACATGTCCATGAAGCCAGGCCTTTCTGCCAGGCAAGAGGAAGCCAGCAGTAACAGGCTGCAAGGCGGATTGCCCACGAAAGGGCTTGGGAGTCAGGAAGAAAGAGCGTAAGCTCCGGTCAGAAATCTCTCACCAGGGGACCTTACAAAAGGAGGCTGTCTTGAAAACCCTCGAGAGGCAAAGAATACTCTCCTGAGAGAATCGCCATGTGGCTGCTTGCCCCTCCAAGGGGATGGGTAGACGGGCAAATGGCGGAGACGAAGCCACAGGCAACAGATGGAGGAAGAGAACTTGCCACCTACAGTCTGAGGTCGTTCCAAACACCACAGGAGAACAGCCAGTTCCCCACCTGTAATTATTACAGAAGGTGACTCCTTTCCTTTCCAGCACCTCAACTCCTTGACACCAGAGGGAAAAGCCCTGGGACTGGGGAGTGTGAAATGTTAGACCACATCCTGGACTCACTCTCAGTTTCCGGACAGGATCCAGTTTCTGCTGGGTTTGGAGGGAGGAAGGGAAAAAGTAGGGAAGCTCTGAAATGAATATGTGATTGGAATTAGAGAAAGGAGAGGAAAAATTTTAAGAGCTGAAATGAGACTATTTTAATTTCCAAAGTGACTGCAAAATTAAGGAATCAACCCAAAATGTAATGTCATCGAGGGAGTCAGCTTCCCAGCAGGAAAGAAAAACTTGGCAGACACAATCCAATATTAGAAAAATAAAGTCTTGCATGTTTGTATCTGACAAGTCAAAACCACTTTGCCAAAATGGTTACACCAAGTTTAACCTGAGTGACCGGTCCAAAAAATGGAAGAGATTTTGCCCTTATGTCTGAGAGTTTTGAAAAGCAGTCTTCCTGCCTATAAATCACTGTTCCTCTCCCTGAGACTTCAGAACATGCACCCATCATGTGACTTCCCAGCCAAAAATAGATGACCTGTGTCTCCTACAATATAAATGCTTAGGTAATTTGCAAATGATGCCCTGTTACCAATTTTTGCAATAACTTTAGAAGCTTCCTAATTATTTGACCAAATTAATTCTTAGCAAGCTGTGCTCTCATTCTGAATATGATTTAATGTGATGTTCTTATGCAAGGCTCCATGAGGAATGTGTATTACAGGTAAACTAACTTTCAGATAGATTGGTTCCTGGAGGAGTGTCTGTGTAAATTGCATCAAGGTTATGCCTTGGTAAGAGCACATCATTATGCCTGCTTGACCGATCAGTTCTGCGAAATAAACTGTGAATCAGCTTAATGTACTGAATGTACCAGTCGTCATGATAAATTGACTGGATAAAGAGTAGTTTCCACATCCGGTAAACAAAGTGGAAGGCCATGCCTTTTACTTTGGGATTTGGGGAAAATACAAATTATTGAGCCTGGTCTGAACTCCATTTGGTCCTTCCCCAGACCATTGTTGTGCCGGAACACCAACCAGAAGATCAAACTTTTGGAAGCATGTGATCGGGGTCAGCTAACCGCAGACCACAGGTTAAATCCTGCCCATTTCTTGTTCTTGTAAATACGTGGTTTTTGGAACACAGTCACACCCACTTACCTCCAATTGACTATGGCTGCTTTTACACTTTGACAGCAGGGTTGAGTAGTTGCACAGAGACCCTATATAGCCCCCAATGCCAGAAGCACTTACTTCTCTGATCTTTTACAGAAGTTGGCTTCACTGGCAGCAGTCTATGTCCATATTGCCCTACCGTGAAGTTGTTACTTCTGAAATCCTCTTGTTCTATCCTTCAGCTTCATTTCACCATGTCTGGACCTCTGCCACAGTCAAGAGAAGTGTCACTGTAGAGTAATGCAAGTAGTGCTAACTGCTGTATAATTGCACAAGAATTGTCCACAGGTTTGCTGTTATAGTTTCTACTAACTGAGGTGTTGGAAAGTCACTTGCATTCCCTGAGCCTCAATTCCTAAATAAAGGATCTGAACTAGACAATGTCTAGGGTTCCTTCTAGCTTTGATAGGATGAAAGTGTGTGATCCCACAAAGAGAATGTTTCCATTTGAAGAAAATATATTTTAACCACTGATGGTCATAGGAATTTCCTTGCTAGCCTACTTTTTTACAATACACATTATTGGCTGCTTACACAGTATCCGCTCCATCCGGCCTCCTTCCTCACAGACCCCTGCCTGGTGTGGGCCCTTCCTTCCCTTGGCCCTATGCGTCAGGAGAAACTAACCCATCAGCACTCTGGGAAATGGACCTGACTTTCTAAGCCAATCACACTAGTACCTTGCTCGTCATCAGTTCAGGATGTGTCACAAATTCCAGCCAATGAGATCATGAGGAAGTTGGCTATGGTGAGGGAAGGAAGGGGAGACTTCAAGGGGAGGTTTTCTTAATGTTAAAAAAAGAGGCAAAATCTCTCTTCTTCTTCCTCCTCTTTCTCCTCCTCCTCCTCCTCCTCCTCTTCTTCTTCTAGCAGTGGAAATGGCTGGATGTATTGTTTGAACTCCCTCCGCCATCTTGTTACCTGCCTGAGGATGAAGCCACCCCAAGAGAAAGGTAGAGAAGCAGAACTTGCTCAAAAGTACAACACCTGGATCCCACCCCATCTCTGGAATCTTTGTTATTAGATTTTCTTACTGTTTAGGTCAATTTTATTTGTTACTGCTAACTACTGACAAAATCCAACTAATACACCCATAGAAAAATCAAGCTAAGCTAAAGGCAGTTTTGATGGGATTAAAAAATAACTAGAAATTACATAGGAGAAATTGTTTCCAAACATAATAGTAACTACACAGCAACACTGTTTTCCTAAAATATTCTTCTCTCCCATTATTACATGGCCACTGCTATCTAGTAGGTACTGAGTGACTAACTCAAACATTTCGGCCAAAAATAATATGCAAGCATTCTTATAATATGCTATGGTCTGAATGTTTGTGTTTTCTCAAGATTCATCCATGGAGGTCTAATTATCAGTGTAATGCTGTTAGGAGTTGAGGCCTTCAGGAGGTGACTAGGTCAGAAGTGTGGAGGCTTCATAAATGGGATTATTGCCATAATAAAAGAGGCCCCAGAGGTCCCTTGTCCCTTCCACCGTGTCAGAACAGCCAGAAAGCTCCATCTATGGACCAGAAATCAGGACCTCACCAGATACAGAATTTGCCAGCACCTTGATCTTGGACTTCCTTGCTTCTAGAGCTTCCTAGCTTCTATTGTTTATGAGGCACTTAACTTATGTACTTTGTTATAGCAGACTAAATGGACTAAGACATAACACAACAGAAACAAAAATAGTTTCAAAAACACAACAAAAAAAATTGTCAGTAGCTATTTTAACATGACAAACATATATGACTCAATCTTTCCTAAGTCTTGGACAAATGGTAAACCTTATATTTTCATATTTAAGTGCTTAGTACTAAAGAAACTCCCATCTGATAACATTTCTAGGACTCCCAGCAAGAGAGAAGGAGCAAGAAAAGGCTGTCAACATGTGGCTAAGAAATAGTGGGGTTCAAGCAGTAAAACCCAAAGCTAAACTTCTTAGAGCAAAAGAATCCCACTGTCTTGGAGGAAGTGTGAAAGGGATCCCCATCCAGTCTCTTCTTCAGCTAGAACAAGTAGTCCCACTTCCTCTATTTAGATGCCTCCCATCAAATGAGCTCACTTCTTCCCAAGGCAAAATGCACCACAGCCCAACATGGTAACTTTAGAACATGCTTTCTCTCTAAATGTCCTAACAAGCTTCAGGCGAAGGCTTTTTCCCTCATCTCCATACTCCTCAATTTTCCAAGGAAAATTCACCATCATTTTATTTACAACTGGGCAGAGGGATGGTTGAAAAATACTCTATCACATTGAAGATGCACATATGTGTGCACCATTTCACTAAATGAATAAGCCCAATTCGCAAACCATTTCATTTAAAAAGTCCAATTCACAAGATATAATCATATCGCAATTTTTTCTTTCTCTGTCCCTTAGAGTGTACTCCATGAGTATACTTATTCCCCTGCACTGGATGAAAACAAAAGTTGACTTCATGGATTTTTTTTTTCTCTTCTTACTCTTAAGTCATAAAAGGTCCAACCCTTACTTGAAGTCATCTAACACAGTTTCAATTTGGTAATGAGAATCTTCAGTGCTGTATTATAATCAAAGCTTGGTCTTGATATAAAGTTGAAGCTTCTTACCTCCTTTATCTGTGTCTGCTGAAAATGAAAAGTGAGGAGGAGTGGGGTACAGTCTTCTAACCTAGGCTTCCAAGCCCCGCCCCTCAGCCCTACCCCTGTCTACTTGTAGCTTTCAATTTCTCCAGAGTTAAAGTGAGGAGAGGGAGGGAGGAAAGGGACCAGGAAAATCTCCACCTGATTGATATGTCATGAGCTGGTGTCAACACTGTCTACAGCCAAGGGGCAGGACACATTCGATCTTCAAGTGGTTTTGTTGGAATTAAGGGGAGAAAAAAGATCACCTTCCTTTCACGTGAAAAACCAGAGAAAGCTCAACTTACACCCTACCCTAGGTTTTACTTTGACTTGTTCTTCCCGTGAGATCACATCACCAGCTCTCTCTGCTGACGTCATGCCCCCAAAGTCACCTCAAATATCTCATCTCTGTCTCTTTATTCTACCTTCTATATGAGCAGTGGTGGCCAGTCATAATTTCTCCACCTCATACCCATTAGGATGGCTACTATTAAAGCAAAAAAACAGTGTTGTGAGTATATAAAGAAAATTTGGTACAAAGGTAAAATGGTGCAGCCACTTTGAAAAATGGTTTGGAGGTTCTTCAAAAAAAAAATATAGATTGTCCAGCAATTCCACTTCTGGATATATACCAAGAGAAGTGAAAGCAGAAACTCAAACAGATATTTGCACATCCATGTTCAATAGCAGCGTTGTTCACATTAGCTAAAAGATAGAAGCCACCCAGTGTCCATGAATGAATAAACAAAATGTGGTATATATGTATATAATGGAATATTATTCAGCCTTAAAAAGGAAGGAAATTCTGACACATGCCAGAACATGGATGAACTATAAGGACATACCAAGTGGAATAAGCCAGACACAAAAAGTTGAATACTGTATAATTCTACTTGTATGAGATATCGAGAGTAGATAAATTCATAGAAATAGAAAGTAAAATGGTGGTTACCTGGGGCTGGGAGGAGAGGGGAATCAGGGGATGAGTTTCAGTTTGGAAAGATGAAAAAGTTCTGAAGATGGACGATGGTGGTGGTTGGACGATAATGCAAATATACTTAATACCACTGGATTGTACTCCTAAAAATAATTAAGATGGAAAAGTGTATGCTATGTGTATTTTATCATAACTGGAAGCAAAATTTTAAGTTTGAAAATATAGTGATGATTCCCCAGCTACAATCAGACTTGAAAATATCGTTTCTATTGGAGTCATAGCTAAGAGCGCCATCTTAACATCCTCCTTTATATTCATCATTGACAGGCATATTCTGAGCAGGAATAGCAAAATGTGAAAACATTATCCTAGAATCAGCAAGCTCTTGTATTTTCAGAGAAATTAGCCACAACTTTAAAAATGTTTCTGAACATTGGTGGCCAGTTTACTCCTGAGATTATAACCTCATAATTTTTCTAGCAGAGTATAAGACATTTTCCTTGAATGTATTTTCCAAGCTCCAACTCTCACCAAGCTGATTTAGAAAATTAACTTGTCTCTCTGGAGCCACTTCTGAATTAAAATTAATGTTCCAAGTCTCTTTGACCCACAACCAATCACTCATACACACAAAAGAGAAGAGTTTTAAGCTATAGAAATATTTCCACACTTAGAATTTAAAATAGCATTACCGCACAACATTTCCAATTACAGAAAACTTACCATGAGGAAAAAAAAAAGAAAGAAAATTGGATGCTTATCCTGAAACAATCTTTAGGGCTGATTTAAAATCACCGAGTCTCATTATTTTTACCCTTGTCCCAAAATATAATAGGAGGTGCCAACATGACACAAGAAAATCTTTGAGAGGAAAATCGTAAGTCATTCACATTATGACAAGGAAAGATTTACAGATGTAATAGAAAAAGCATAAATTTAGCAAGGGAGAGATTAAAACATAGCATTATGAAGTCCAGTTAGCATTAAACTCTGAGCTCTACTACACACAAAGGTGTTGAAATTGTTGACTACAGAAGATCCAAGAGCAATGAGTTCGCCATGACAGGCAAAACACCAGTTTTACATCATCCCCAGAGCAGGAAAGCACTAATCAATCTCCATTCCCAGACTGTGCATGGTCTGCAGTTCTCTGCACAAGGAGGATGTAATGGGAAATCAAGAATCCATACACTGCAGCTTAGAGCTTAAGAAAGCCTAGTTCATTTTGCAAAACTCCCTGAGTTCAAATTTCAGCTCTGCCACTTATTAGTTCCAACATCTTTAATGAAATTCTTAATCCCTCTGTCTCTTTATCTGTAAAATGAAAATGAAAATAGCATCTAATTAATAGGAAAGATGGGAAAATCCAAGCAAACAATGGAGCTAAAATACTGAGCACATTGCCAAGCATATAGGAACTTTTTAAATTAATTTTTTAATATAACATAAAAAATAAACTTTTCTGTAATACCAGAAGTTTTGGGCTTATCTAGGTTGTTTTTTTTTTAACCCAGTTTTTTAAGTCTTGCTTATATAAACGCCACCAGAGCAATCTCAAGCTAATTAACAGGTAGCTAGTGAATCTACAGCTGTGGTTCTTGAACTTGGATGTTTGTCAGGATCTCCCGGATTGTTAAACCTCAGATTGCTAGGCCCCACCCCCAGAGTTTCTGACTCAGTAGTTCTGGGGTGTGTCTGAGGATCTGCATCTCTAAAGAGTCTCCCGGTCATCCTGATGCCGCTGGTCTGGCAGCCACATGTGGACAACCACTTGACTACAATACTCTACCCACACTGTGACTACCATTTTCCCTTTCAGAATGTCACTCTCCACGTCCTTCCTGATCCAAGGCTTCACATGCTTCATTCTAAAGACCAACTGCCATTCGATTCTGATGGCTGGCTGACAATAATGGGTTATACCCCCCAAAGCACCGGTTAACCAAAAGCCAGCCACCTTCAGACTCCACCTCTACTGGGCCCTGATCCCATGCAAACCAGGCCCCCTGGTGATTCCACTAAATTCTAAGGCTTTGGTGCAGGCTCCCCCAGAGATGTGGAGAGCTCCAGCATGCCTTAGAACTGGCTAAAGGAGCAGAGCCCTATCTACTCCCTTTCGGCCTCAGCTTCTGGTGACTTATGCCACCTACAGAGTGCGGTGTCTGGGAACCTGCAGGGACGTCACCCAGCAGATGAACAGAGCCTGATTTTCTAGCATTCCAATCCACATGGCTCCTAAGTGTTTTCATTTACAAGGGGGCCACAAGAGCGTGTGTGTGTATGTGTGTGTGTGTGTGTGTGTGTGTGTGTGTGTGAGAGAGAGAGAGAGAGAGAGAGAGAGAGAAGGGTATTAATGAATAAACTTTATGAAGTGATATGTGGTGAGGAGGTATGATCTTAAGAATTGTCTTAGAAACTACCTTTCTCATACACACACAGGATAGCCATGCACCCTTATGATTCTGGAACAGACATGCCTTAGCCAAAAAATCTCCAGGCCCAAAATCTGATATATCTGATTACTTTTCCACCTACTGCCTTTATACTTTGACTTGTCCTTAGATAAATTCCTTAAACAGTGAAATCAGAGTAGCAGCTCACTTTGACATTGCACCAATTCTAACTTCCTCGTGATCACAATAATTTTTTTTTCAATGCAAGAAACATTTTCATTACCTGGCACAAGGAGAAGATCTCACTGGAAATTCCCAATTCCATTTCCATATCGCCTGCATTACAAAACCTTCCCACCACCAAGGTTAGATGTACTGAAAAATCGGATTTAACACCAGCAAGCATAGAACTGAATTCAGCTTCAGGTGTCCTTACATTATCTGACCCAGAACTATCTGATTAGCCATCTCATACTGATAGTCTCATAGCCTTTTGCTCAGATTGAACCATTAGCCATTTGGCATTGAGATCTGTCTGAATTTAGTTTGAGTTTGCCACCCACCGCAAGATTCCATGTCGAGGGAGTGGGTTTCCAGTGCTCTTGTCGGTGTCCCCTCAGTCCCACACTGATCAAAATGGGGACCCCTCTCTTTAGACAGAGCTCCAGCAGCTCAAAAGACAAGGCTGGGTTGCCATAAACATGCATATAAAACTGACGCTACACAAATTCCCCTAGGTATTCGGTTTCATGAAATAATAGCAGACTGAATGTATCCTTACCCCCCATCCCACCAGTGCTGGAAGTTTTCAAAATATAAAAAATAAAAATTACCATTACCAAAGAATATCAATAATTACACACACACACACACACACACACACACACACGTGCGCGCGCGCACACACACACACACACACACACATTCTGAGAAATTGTTCTCTCCTCTATGCCACGGAATCAGATCTCTTATTTTTCATGAGATCCAGTCAATACACACCGTCTAAAGTTGTCAAATCGACAAATAGAGTTACAAGGGTACTATTTAGAGTTACAATGATAACTAGATGAAAGAACAAAGCAAAATCTTCTTCAAAGTGGTCACTTCTAAAGAATTTGATTTGAGAAGGGAAAAGTGGAAATAGCTCAGCATAAAGGTTTTGTTTTGCATTTTATACCTTTCTGCACTGTTCATGTTTTTATTTTATGCAGATATTACTTCTTTAACTGTAAGAAACAAGTATAAAAATGAGTAAATAGCATCTTCATCAATAAGAGATTAGCTGAATAAATTAAGCATGTACATGCAGTGAAACATCAAGCAGATACTAAAGTGGAAAAATAACACTATATTTAGTAATATAAAAAGATAACCTTGGAATTCCATTAAGTTTTCTAAGAAGTTGTAAATAAGTAGAGTCTGATTCAACTGCAGTAAAAAATTACACACAGACTTGTTACAAGTAAGCACAGAGACACCTCAGAAACGCCATACTTGGGATTTGGAGAAATGTGGAGAAAAGTCCTTAACTTTTTATTTTCAATGCTTTTGTAATTTCTGAATTTTATACAGTGAGTATATATTATCTTTGCAACTTAAAAGATAAGAGTCTTTAAAATAAACACAGAGAGAGAGATGTGCGCTTTTTAAAACCAAGAAACTATAAAGCAATTCCTTATGTCATATCTGTCCCTTCCCAGCAACGTGAGTGAGAATCCAAAGAGGCCCAGAGAAAACCAGGCGTTGCACAGAATCACACCGCTGGAAAGTGTCAGAGCTAAGATCAGACCACAGACATCCCACAGTAGGAAGAAAACAAGGTTTCCAGCGTCCCAATTTCAGAATGCTAACACATAGTCCATAACCATCGTGCCTTCTCCCTATTCATTTGGCAAATGCCTTTTAATATAAACAGTGGACAGGGTAAATGTGCTTCTATGTATTTTATAGATAAACCAACGTCCACAGAGGACAAAGACTCCCCCGAGTCATGTAGCTTTTGACAGCAAAACCCACCCTAACCCAGGTCAGCACACCCTTTGTCCAAGCTTGTTCAGCTACTACTTCATAAAATTAAACTTTCTTCAAGATGGAATGTTATTTCACTCTTCTAACTTTGTCCTTTCCTCAAAAAAAAAATTAATGAACCTTGAAGGAGAGTTTTGTACACAGGCATTGGGAAAAAGAAGAGTTATTTCTAGGTTACAAGGCAAGAGAAGGAAGAAAATGCTTATTAAGCCTTGATTGGTGCACACACTATCTCATTATAGCAGCCTTGTATCACTCACCATGGCAAAGTCAGCAATTTGTCATCCAAGGGAGTCTGATTAAATAATAAATAAGATGAAGGCCCCCTCACACTCAGAGGCCACCTGGTTACCTGACAAGCAGCCTTCAAAGACAGTTTGACCTCCCAGGGTCTCCAGGAAAACAGAAGTGATTCCCACAGATTAGCCAAGTCATCTAGCGGCTATTTCTATCCATCAGGCCTTCCTCCGAAGGCAAGAGGACAAGTAAATCCATCATTTTCCTGCCTCTCACGTTAAAGGAGAGACACCACACCTTGGCAAGATGCCGACTGCCGTTTTCTCCTGCAAAGCGATGGAGAGAACAGCTGGGCAACAGGCGGACCCTTGGAGCCGCTGCCGTACGGGAAGGAAAGGCACTTTTCATCACAGGGTCGTTTTCCACGTGGATTTTTTCACTTTCAATATAGACACAGAGTTGTTTGTGCGTTGTTTTCGATGAACGGGCTTTCTTTTTAACAACGGTTTTAGGTTCACAGCAAAACTGAGTCAAAAGTCAATGGAGTTGCCACGTGCCTCCCGCCCCATACACCCACCGCCTCCTCCACCGGCATCTCCATCAGGGTGGTGCCTTTGTTAAAATGGAAGAACCAACACTATCTCATCACACCCAAGTCCGTGGTTTACGTTAAGGATCAGTCTTTGTGTTGTGCCTCCCATTTAGAAAAACGTGTGATGACACGTGTCCACAATTACAGCATCACACAGACTAGTTTCACTGCCCTGAACACCTTTTGCCTTCTTCCCATCCGCCTCTTCCTTCCCCAACTGCATCCACAATCCTTGAACCCCATACTGTCAATCCTCATGGGAGAACGTCTCCCAACCCCCTCATACCCAGGGTGGCCATAACTTTTAAACCAACAATTAGGCCGACAAAACGGTATTTATGAGACTCAGTGGACAAAATTCAGGGGGGCTCCAGGAATCCTGGAACACGTGGCTATCACACTGGTGACAACAGAAACAGGCAAAGGGGGCACTACAAGGCAGCGGAAAGACAGGGATGGAAAAGTGTGTGCCTCTCCTTGAGTGGAGTGACTCTGTTCCTCGAATGTGGAAGCTTATGACCCATCCCGCTTTGAGCGTCTTAAAGAAGTCACCCTCTCCACCTGCCACACCCACAGCCTTCCAGCAAGCCTGGGACACCACTACGCACACACTACAGAGCCCATTTGTTCATGGTCAAAGCCACAGAATTCCAAAGCTGAGACTCCAGACCAATGCGTTCAACAAAAATGTAATATGAGTCTACAGCCATACCACCACCCTGAGCATGCCCGATCTTGACACAAATATAATGTGAGCCACATATTGACTCCAAGTTTTCCAGAAGCTGTATTTAAAAGAGAAAAGAGAAATAGGCAGGATTAATTTTGCTAACATTTCAGTCCAATATATCTAAAATGTTATTATTTCAACGTGGCATTAGTATTTTTTAAATTGCTAGTGACCTCTGTATTTTTCATTCTTATTTATTTATTTTCTCAAATCAGGGTCTCACTCTGTCACCCAGGCTAGCATGCAGTAACATGATCACAATAATCATGGCTCACGACAGCCTAGACCTCCCAGGCTCGGGCAATCCTTCCACCTCAGCGTCCCAAGTAGATGGGACTACAGGCATGTGCCACCACACCTGGTCAATTTTTTTGATTTTTTCATTTTATTTTAGAAACTAGGTTTCACTATGTTGCCCAGACTGGTCTCAAACTCCTGGGCTCCAGCATTCCACCTGCCTTGGCCTCCCAAAATGCTGGGGTTACAAGCATGAGCCACCACACTGAAAATTATTAGTAAGCTCTTTATATGTTTTGGTCAAAGTTTTGATACTCAGTGCAGTTTAAAATGACAGCACATCTCTGTTCAGACTAGCCACTCTTCAAGTGCTCAATAACTATATGAGCCAAAGTCTTGGACAGCACAGCTTCAGAACTCATCCA
>CAUYQG010200308.1:0-17484 GCA_963574415.1 Tarsius wallacei | reverse complement strand
GTTTATAGCAATAAATGCGTACATCAAAAAAGTAGAAAGACTTCAAATAAATAGCTTAATAATTTATTTACTTCAAGGAAGTAGAGAAGCAAAAACAAGTTAAATATAAAATTAGCAGAAGGAAAAAAATAATAAAGAGGAGAAATGCATCAAATTGAGACTAAAAAAAATTACAAAAGAACAACAAAACAAAAACTTGGGTTTCTTGAAAAGATTAACAAGATCAATAAACCTTCAGCTAGACTAAGGACAAAGAGAGAAAATCCAAATAGAATCTAAGATAAAAAAGGAGACATTACAATTGATACCACAGAAACACAAATGATCATTAGAGACTTATGCACAACTATATGTCAACAAATTGGAAAACCTAGAACAAATAGATGTATTCCTGGATACATATAACCTTCCAAGATTGAACAATGAAGAAAGAGAAAACCTGAATAAACCAATAACAAGTAACAAGATTAAAACTGTAATAAAGACGCCCATCAAAGAAAAGCCTGGGACCTGATGGCTTCACTGCTAAATTCTACCAAACACCTAAAGAATAATTAATGCCAATCCCTACTCAAATTATTCTGAAAAATTGAAGAGAAGGAAATACTTCTAAACTCATTCTATGAGGCCAACATTACCCTGATACCAAAACCAGCCAAGAATACAACCAAAAGAAAGAAAGAAAGAAAACTACAGAAAGATATTACTGATGAACATAGTTGCAAAAATCCTCAACAAAAGAGTAGCAAACTGAAACCAACAGCACACTAAAAAGTCCATTCACCATAATCAAGTGGGATTCATCTCAGGGATGCAAAGATGGTTGATCATATGCAAATCAATAAACGTGATGCATCACATTAATAGAATCAAGAACAAAAACCACAATATGATCATCTTAATAGATACTGAGAGAGCATTTGAAAAATTCAACATCCCTTTATGATTTAAAAAAAACAAACACCCCAGCAACCTCTCAACAAGCTAGGTATAGAAGGAAACTAAACAATAAAGGCTATATATGAAACACGCACAGATTATATGATACCGAACAGGGAAAAACTGAAAGTCTTTCCTTTAAGATCTAGAATAAGACCAAGATGCCCACTTTTACCACTTTTAAGCAACATGATACTGGAAATCCTAGCCAGAGCAGTTAGGTAAGAGGAAGAAATGAAATGCATCCATGCTGGGAAGGAAGAAGTCAAATTGTCTTTGTTTGCAGATAATAATCTTATATTTAGAAAAACTTAAAATCTCCACCACAAAACTGTCAGAACTGATAAACAAATTCAGTATAGTTATAGGATACAAAAATCAGTAACTTTTTATATGCCAAATACAATCTGTAAAAAGAAATCTCATACTACCAAAAAATTAAAATACCTAAAAAGAAACTTTACCAAAAATATTTAAAAATCTACACAATATAAACTATAAAATACTGATGAAAGAAATTAAAGAGGACACACAAAAAAGGAAAGCTATCTTTCCTTTCATGGAATGGAATGGAAGACTTAATATTGTTAAAATATACATATTACCAAAAGAAACTTACAGATTCAATGCAATCCCTATAAAAAAACAAAGACATTCTTCACAGAAATAGAAAAGCGATTCTAAAATTTATATGAAACCACAAAAGACTCCAAATAGCCAAAGCAATCCTGAACAAAAAGAACAAAGCTGGAGGCATCACACGACCTGACTTCAAAGTACACTACTAAGCTATAGAAACCAAAATAGCATGCATGGTACTGACATAAACACAGACTCACAGGCAATGGGGCAGAATAGAAAATCCAGAAATAGATCCACTCATTTACAGTCAACTCATTTTTGACACAGTTTCCAAGAATATGCATTGAAGAAAGGACAGTCTCTTCAATAAATGGTGCTGGGGAAACTGAATATCCATATGCAGAAAAAAGAAACTAGACTCCTGCCATATACAAAAACCAAACCAAAATTGGTTAAAGACCTAAATATAAGACCTGAAACTGTGAAACAAAGAAGAAAGCATTGGGGAAACACTTCTGACATTGATCTGGGCAAAGATTTTTGAGTAAGAACTCAAACGCACTGGCAGCAAAAGCAAAAATAGACAAATGGGCCTGCATCTAGCAAAAAGCTTTTGCATGGCAAAGGAAACAATCAAAAGAGTGAAACGACCACCTACAGAATAGGATAATATATTTGCAAACTACTTCTCTGACAAGGAAATAATAACGAGAATCTGTAAGGAAATAAAACAACCCAACATCAAAAACAAATGCTATGATGAAAAAAATGGGCCAATGATCCGAATAGACATTTTTCCAGAGAAGACATACAAATGGTTCACAGGTAGATGAAAATATGCTCAATATCATTCATCATAAGAGAAATGCAAATCAAAACCACAATGAGCTATAATCTCACCCCTGTTAGAATGGTTATAATTGAAAAGACAAAAGATAATGGATACTGGTGAGGAAGCAGAAAAAAGGCAAACTCTTGTGCATGGTTGGTGGTAGTACTAATTAGTACAACCTTTATGGAAATGATATGGAGATTTCTAAAAAAAAAAAACAACTAAAAATAAAGCTACCATATGATTCAGCAATTGCATTGCCGGGTATACATCCAAGAAAAAAAAGAAAAGAAAAGAAAGGAAACGTAACAAAGAGATATCTGCACTCTCATGTTTTTAGACATCCCCTTACGATTAAAAAAAAAAAGACTCAACACATTAGGTATAGAAGGAACCTAAGCAATAAAGGCCATATATTAATTCCTGTGGCAGTCAGGAGCCTGGTCCTGGGTACGGGTCTAGGATGGCACCTCTTGGAGAAGGACTACCAACCCGCAAGGAGTCAGACACAGCAGCACTGAGCCTAACTGGGGAATGCAGTCTCTCTCTCTGGGGCCACCTTTCCCAAGCCTGTCAGGATCACCATGAGGCAAAGGGGGGCCCAACCCTTCCTTCTGAGATCCCAGGATGAGAGGCAAGACCAGAGAAAGGGAGGCAGGCATGAAAAGGCCAGGAAAGGGAACTCTGGCACACACTGGGGCATCTCAAGTTGCACTCTGCACAGAAAGGAAAATTCAGTGGGTATCTTCTAGCTCCCGTGGGAGCTAAAAAGTCAATCTCATGGAGGTGGAGAGTACGGGTGGTCACCAAATGCTGGGAAGGGGATGAGGAAGGGAAAATGACACAAGGAATATGTTCTAATGCTTGAAAGCACAGCAAGGTGAACGTGGTTCACAAGAATTTATTGTACTTTTCAAAACAGCTAAAAGAGAATATTTGGGATGAAGAAATGATGAAGAAATGATAAAGAAATGATAAGTGTTTGAAGTAATGGATATTCTAGCTTCCCAGATTGGATTATTACACGTTGTATGCACATATCATAATATCACCTGTACCATTATAAATAAATACGTTTGATTATTATGCATTCATAAGAAAAAATAAAAATAATTTGCAAAACTAATTATGAACATGTTTCTTTTTTTTCTTTTTGAGTTGGAGTCTCACTCTGTTGCCCAGACTCGAGTGCAGAGGCCACTCCCGGCTACCACAGCCTCGACCTGCTGGACTCCGGCGATCCTTCCGCCTCAGCCTTCCGAGTAGCTGGAACTACAGGCGCGCTACCACACCTGGCTAATTTTTTGATTTATTGTAGAGATGAGGTCTTGCCAATTTGCCCAGGCGGGTCTCGAACCCGCGGGCTCAGGCAATCTACTCACCTCGGCCTCCCAAAGTACTGGGATTACAGACTGAGCCACCGAGCCCGGCTGAGCATGTTTCTTAACAATAAAATAAAATTAAAACCTTGGCCTCCATCAGATAGAAGACAGTCTAGATTACCTGTGAAGATAGTTACACGGTCTGGTCAGACTCCCAGAATGCAGTTCACACTCCAGACATCTATTATGCTGCAGCCCAGAAGTGAGTGCCTGGCCCACCCCCTAAGCCCTGAGGTATTCTTCTAAGCAACCGTCTGGGATCGGTGTCCACTGACAGAACACTGGACCTTCCCTATCTCCCGAAGCCTCAGTTCCAGCATGCCTGGTGGAGCACGGAAACAGCCCTTTGAACTCAGCCTCTCAGCATCATCAGTCTGAGGTGGCACTCAGAGGCTGTGTTGGGAGGGGAGACGGCATGGCACCAGGAGACCTCTGGCGGTACCTGCCATTCAACACTGCCATCACCCCAGCCCTTGTATGTCATAAATATCATCTCAGAAATAATCTCTCAGAGAATATCAAGATGAACAAGAGGGGGACCAGGATCGGTGTTCCCTGGGTCCTGGGTCACCTTTCCCTATTTCCATGAGCTGAAAGATGACAGTGCCAGGCAGGGGCTGGCAAGGAAGAGGGAGAGAAAGGAATCCCATCGGGAGCAGAGAATTGCACCTGGAGCCCTGCTTCCGCCCACAAGGGGCGACTGCAAGGTGTCCTGTGTTTGTGGCGCCGGGGCAATGCCTGTTTCGTTTTCGTGGAAGGAACTGACATGAACACACAGGTGCTATCTGCATGCTGTGATCCTTAGTAACATCCGTGGGTAAAAGACAACATTTCTCTTAAAAATTGGCAAATTAACAAATCGGAATTTATTTGAAGTGCTAGGAGTCCCGGAGCTAAGCGTGGTGATTTGAAACCTACCTCAGGAAGGCTTCCTAGAGGAGCGATGACAGATGAATAACGTCAGGAAAGGCATCCCAGGGAGGAGGAACAGCGTGTGCAGGGCCGTGAACTGGTGCGAGGCTGGTTGATACCTCAGCGAGAGGCTTGTTGTGATGCGGGCATTAGGTGAGGGGAAGAGAAAGGTGATATTGGAGGTAACGTTTGTAGTGAGAAATGTGGACTAGTTCTAGAAAAGCTAGATGTCAGCTGAGGTTTTAAAGAAAGAGACACAATTAGAGTTTATTTTTAGGAAACTGTTCAGATAGCAATGTGAAGGACGGACTCAAAAGCGGAGTCTGCCTAAAAGGCTGCGGTCCTCGGTGAGAGGGGGTCTGGTAATGACGCGGGATCGGGCATTGGGTCAGTTTCGGGAGTGGATCTGAGCGGCATGGGCACTGCTGACGTAATCTGGGACAGACTGGAGAAGGAAGGTGAAAGAAGAAAGAGAATAGGAACATTTTTAGGGAGAAGAAAATGCGCTCCATTTTCAACATGTTAGATTGCGAATACCCGAGGAACACCCAGAATGAATGAATACAGAAGTGGGTCCTAGCTCAGCTCAGAAAGAGAGCTTGGGGTCTTGGCCTTGGAGGCATTGGCACAGGGTGGTGGTTGTAACCGACTGATGCAGATCAGAGCACTCAGGGGGAGTGTGTAGAACAAGAGGAGTAAAAGACACGTTTCCAAGGAGTGATTTGGAAGGAGGAGGCTCAACAGGAAGAAGATAGGAAGGAAGGGAGCAGGTCGAAGACAGGAGATGATTGAAATCAACAATAAGAACATAAAAGCCAGTGTGGTGGCTCACGCCTGTAACCCCAGCCCTTTGGGAGGCGGGGGCAAGAGGACTGCCTGAGCCCAGGGGTTCGAGACCAGCCTGGGCAACGTGGTGAGACCTCATCTCTACAATAAATCAATCAATTAGCCAGGCGTGGTGGCGTGCGACTGTAGTCCCTGCTGCCTGGAAGGCTGAGGCGGAAGGATCGCCGGAGCCCAGCAGGTCGAGGCTGCGGTGGCCGGGAGCGGCCACTGCACTCCAGCCTGGGCGACAGAGTGAGACTCTGACTCAAATAACAGTAACAACATAGAAAACAACTATGCGAACCTTAGTCGAGGAAGCCACGGCCTGAAGGCCAGCTCTTCAAGGCAGTGGACGTGCGGGCTGCCAGTCCACACACAGGTCTAGACGCACACTGATGCTTTTTTGGACCCTCTTGGGAGACAAGCGCGCATCTCTCTAGGGTCAGCTCATCATAGTCACGA
Source organism: Tarsius wallacei (assembly GCA_963574415.1). Lineage (NCBI taxonomy): Eukaryota > Metazoa > Chordata > Mammalia > Primates > Tarsiidae > Tarsius > Tarsius wallacei. The sequence goes on along the minus strand of CAUYQG010200308.1, from coordinate 11,550 downwards.
GTGGTGGCCATTGAGACTCACATCTAAAGAAGCAACTGTCAAAGCACGCTGGAGAGAGTTCACTGCCAGCCCCTAGGAGAGGTTGGGAGATGCTTCTCACGCCATGTTGAAGACAGTGCACCAGGTGGCGGAGGGCTGCTTTTCCCCGTTAAAATAGCCTTCCCTTTCTGACCCGCCAGTCTTCCCTTTATCCACCCTTCAAGGAGGGTTTTAAAAATCTTTCTCTGAACGCTCCAGTGGACAGCATTTAGTGTCATAAATGTTGACTCACACTGCTTATTGGTCGCTGTCCGTTCCCTCCTATTATTATTTAATGCTGTGTGTACTCCTCTGATTCTCCAACTGGAAATAATAAGGCTGTCCAACACAACATCTGGCATATGGAAATGTTTAGACGCCGATGTGTGTTTAAAGGAGTGATTTTCCCAGCCATCTGGACAGTCAGGACCTCTAGGACTCTTCTGCTCAAAGGCAGAGCCAGGCGGTCTTTGCAAATCAGATAACTCCCCTTTCAAATAAACTTGACCTGTACAATGATCACTTATTTTATCCTGAATTGTACCCCACACCTTTAAAATAAAATGAAATAAAAACACAAAGAACAAATACTTGTGCGTCCTAGAGTTTCTCAACTCCCACTGGGTTTTCAGTGCGACCAAAAACGGCAGAGCCAGGAAAGCGATTTGAGAAGGCATTGTGCTCGGGAAATCAGAAAACGGCACCTGCCTGGGATTCTGGGGGCTGTTATTGACTGGTCGTATGTTTCAACCTAACTAATATTCAAGTGTCCTGAGTGTGTTAGCAAAGCCAGGCGACTACGCCACTCTCTAGGCTGAGACCAAGTAGAGGCGATCACAGAAAGGACAGAACGGGGAAGGAGGGGCTCTCAGACCACCCCACACAAAGCACTTTACAGGAGTACCCCACCTGTGGTGGCCACTTTGGCCTGAGTGCTGGGCTCTCTTTTCACAAGGTGCTTTGTTGCTAGGTGTTTGGCAAACAAGTGGGAGGCTTAAGGATGCCTCAAGTCTCCTGCTTCAATAGAAGCAAAATATGTCGGCCAAGTCTTGCCCAACTAAAGCAATTGCTTGTTTAATTGTATTTATTAGCCAGTTGCAGTGGCTCACACTTGTCATCCCAGCACTTTGGAAGGTGGAGGCGAAAGGATTGCCTGAGCCCAGGGATTCGAGACTAGCCTGGCAACTTGGCAAGGCCTCATTTCTACAATAAATTAAAAAATTAGCCAGGCGTGGTGGTGCACGCCTGTAGTCCCAGCTACTTGGGAGGCTGAGGCGAAAGGATCACCTGAGCCCAGCAGGTAGAGGTTTCTGTGGCCATGAGCATGCCACTGCACTCCAGTCTGGGTGGCAGAGTAAGAATCTGATTAAAAAAAAATGTATATCTATTAAAACAGATACACGCTTGGGGTCCTTTCAAATAGCTCAGTATGCCAAGCTTCCATTTCACCTGAGTTCTGGAAAATTTTCAGTGGAAGGAAAGACGAATTCAATTAAAAACAGGTAACCCAACTCAAACAGAGAGGGTGAAGCCAACGGGGCCCTATAAGGTTACCTTTGTCTTAGATGAAGTCATTGTCTACTGGGGAACATGGCTCGTGCCTACAGGGAACAGTGACATCTGTACACAACCCAGAGGGAGAGAGCCATGCCACCCTGTCCAGGTTGGGCGGGCTGCAGAGGCCTTACCCTCCGGGCACGCAGCTTGAAGGAGCCCTGAGGAACTTTGTCTCCCACCATGAGGCCATCCAAACGGGGAGGAGTGAGGGCTGGGCGCTGTCTCCCAAGTCACCTGTTAGGAGATGACTGTGGCACCCACAGGAAGGTGCTCTTCCACGAAGAACTGACCATCCAAGCGAGACGGCCCTCATCCCAACTTACAGGGCACATGCAAGTTTCACAAAGAAACTGAGTGTGTCACGATGCCCTGGCAGCTTAACATCCAGATTAGGCCAGTCGCCTTGGCTCTGTTGTGAAAAGTGACGGATGAGCGAGTTCCAAGGTGGTGAATGACAAGACCACAAGGGTTGTTCTCAGGGAACGGATTTCTCCCAAGCGATACTCACCTTTCTACTTAAGTAAACGTAGATCATCTGAATCCTGCTCCCCTTAAAGATACGATCTGAGAGTCCAGTGAGCACCTCGGAAGCCCCATGGTGTGGACAGGGTGGTGACAGGTGCCGTGTGGGCATGGCAGGAGACAGAGGCTTAGCGGGAAGGAGACTAGACTGGAAGAGCTGGCTGGACTCCACACATGAGTGTGTGTGTGAGTGTGAGTGACTGTGGGGGGAGTGTATATGTGGGGTGAGGAGTATATGTGGGGCAAATTTCTTAACCTCTGAGGCCCATAGATCTCTTTCTAAACCACCCGGAGAGTGCTAAAAATGCAGATGTCTTTGTGGTGATCATTTCACCACTTGCATGTACATAAAAACATTAGATGGTACACCTTAAAAATACACTATTTTAGCCGGGCTCGGTGGCTCAGCCTGTAAGCCTGCGCCTTGGGAGGCTGAGGTGAGTGGATTGCCTGAGCCCGCAGGTTCGAGACCCACCTGGGCAACTTGGCGAGACCTCATCTCTACAATAAATCAAAATATCATCCGGGCGTGGTAGCGCACACTTGTAGTTCCAGCTACTCGGAAGGCTGAGGCGGAAGGATCGCCGGAGCCCAGCAGGTCGCAGCTGCGGTGGCCGGGAGCGGCCACTGCACTCCAGTCTGGGCGACAGAGCGAGACTCCAACTCAAAAAAAAAAGAATACAACAACAACAAAAATACACTCTTTTAATGTGTCAATTATACCTCCGTAAAGATGAAAAGAAGTGAGATTTTTAAAAGGAAATTTCTGAGCTTCACCCTGGAGATTCTGATTTCATGCATCAGGGGCGGAGACCGAGAACTCTATATTCAAACAAGGACTTCTGCTGTGCATGATCTATGGACCAGAATGTGAGAAAAAACTGCGACTGATTTCTCAGGAGTTAAATTAGAGTGATTTTTTTCTGTGTTCTTTCTGGGTTCTCCATGGGCAGGAAAACAGACAACTGATAGAAAGTCACACTGTAAATCAAAGGTGCTGTTCAACAGCAGGATAGTTCTGAAAATAAAAATTCTATGGTTTCCCATCAAACCTCATGCATCCCCCACTGAAATAGTCTAAAATCTTTACTGGAAGTATCTGGGCAGAGAGTCCTTTATGATTTCAGTGTCATGCTTGGCATTCCAATTTCTACCGTCTTCTTTGTGTGAGCATGAGAGAGAGAGAGAGAGAGAGAGAGAGAGAGGGCGTGTGTGTGTGTGTGTGTGTGTGTGTGTGTGTGTGTGTGTTTCTCTCCTTTTCCCGCCAAAGTCCAAGACTTCCTTGCATTTCAGGTTTCATGTGGTGTGTGTCAATCTCCCCAGCTGCATTTCTCTCACAGCAGATTCTCTTCAGGCCCTTGTGCTGTCAATCTCGCCATGACAATCATCACTCACAGGTGCCGAGCTGTCACTCGCAGAGGCCTGTGACAGATCTGGGACATCAAGCCATGCAGAGTGCCCCTGGGACTTTACCCAGGCCCTGGGACTAATTCCAGCTTTGGCTGGCGATACTTCTACTCCTGGCTTCTCTGTTCATGCACTCGCTGGCCAAAACTGCCTCCGACGCTTGGTCGACACCCTCCATGGTCGGTCTCTTAATGCGCAACACGGGGCCACACTGCAGGCTGGTCTCTCAGGGGCTGGCTGGGGGGTGGGGTTCATGCAGGCCTCATTTCTATCCTTCCCAAAAGCCCTGGCTCCCGACACACACACACACACACACACACACACACATCGTCTGTGCATTACTGAATTCTCCTCCTCTCCTCTTGTTCTAACTCAAATAGACTGAGCTGCTCCTTCTGGTCTGGCACGTCAGCCAGGAAACAGCCTGGAATGAATGTGAATCAGTGAATAAATAAGTGATTCAGATAGAAGGAGAGAGTCGCTGATGTGACAGCTAATTCCTGGGGGGCTGGATGGGGTAGGATGAGGAAGGGGCAAATCCCCTCCCTGAGGACCCTCTCTATCCCAATTCGAAGACTAAAGGGCACCAGGGACCACTCCCATGGCGACTTGGAAAGCCTGCGTTAACACTAGCGTGCTTTAAGTTGTTGTCGATTCCCCAGTTTGGGATTATTCTTTCCTTAAAGAAGACTTTGTTCTGCCACTTTGTAGCTAGGATGCTTGCAAGGGGGTTAGTCGGTGCCAGTGTCTGGAAAGGCCCGTTGTATCCATTTTTCCAGGTTTTGAGGGGCATTTGAGCCAAGAGAAGAAGTGTGACATCTTTGTACATGAATGGGATATCTGTGGCTTGGGCATCTTGGAACAAAATGTGGAGTGCAACCAAATCCCTCACCCAGCTTGGAAGTGCATTCATTTCCTACTCACATATTATGGACTACATGCAGGAGGTCTAATAAGTGAGGGGGGGGTGGGGAGTGGGGGCCCAATAGTGAACAAGACGTCTTTGCTTTTTTGAGACTCTTCCCTCAAAAGAAAGATAGAGGAGTTAGCAGGCAAGTACAACAGCCTATAACAGAAGGTTCTGCTTGGTTGTGTTTATTCTGGGGGGAAAACCCCTCCTTACAGTGTATCTATGCTGCTGTGAGATTGGAAAATGGGACTTTGAGAACTCTATGGGTATTAGACACTTACTAGAACACTCCCACGGGAGGTGGTGTGTTCCTGAGTCACAGAGTATCTGAGGAGGCAGATGGAGCTGACAACAGGCTGGAACATGCTGTGGGTGCAGGGTCCACCTTTCATCACTGCTGGGCAAGTGAGCTGGGAAGTGGGAGAGGCCATATATGAACCAGACCTCAGGTGCTGAAGGAGACGGGAGTCTTTGAGAGGCAAGATTTGGGATAGAACTTGGCTTGGAAGAGGATGCTGAGGTCACTTGTTCTTTAGCTCCTAGTGCCTCCGAGTTGACAAGACCTGCGAGCTTGTTAGAAGTTCTGAGTCTCAGGTTCCACTCCAGATTGGCAGAATTAGAACATACATTCAGTAAGCTCTGTGGGAGAGCTGTGTGCACATGCCAGTTTCAGCAGTGCCTATCCAGATCAGGAGGGAAGACACAGCCTAGGACACATCCCAGAAGTCTAGACCTGGAAAGAAGATACAGGCTAGGATATATTTCAAAAGTCTAGACCTGGAAGAAGATACAACTTAGGATATATCCCAGAAGTCTAGACCTGGATAAAAGACACAGGCTTTCTGGGATCCCTCCTTACATTCTAGAATTATGTGTATTAATCAATCAAATTGTAGTCAATACTTCTAGGATGCCAGACACTCTTCCAAGTCCGTTGTCTGTATCAATTCACTGAATCCTCACAACAACCCATAAGGTGGCTACTAACATCCTCTGCATTCCGCAGAGGTGCTGAGGTGAAGTGACTTCTTCTAAGCCCACGCAGCTAGCAAGTGCCAGAACCAGGATTCAAACCCATGCAGTGCCATCCCTCACTCCATGGTCTTTACCACAGTGCTCTTGTGCCTTGCAGATCTTAAGCTTTTCATATTTACTTTTTGTTCTTTTTGTTTTCCTTGGTGCTATGGTTTTAATGTGTCCCCCAAAACACCTGTGTTGGAAACTTAATCCCTGATCCAATAGTGTTGGGAGGTGGCACCTAATGGGACGTGTTTAGGTCAGAAGGGTTGCATCCTCATGAACGAATTAAAGCCACTTATAAAAGGACTTTGGGCTGTGAGTTTGATCTCTTGCTTGCTTGCTCACCATGGGATACCTTCTGCTGTCTACAATGCAGCAAGAAGGCCCTCACCAGATGCCAGCACCATGACCTCTGATTTCCCAGTCTCCAGAATCATAAACCAAATGCCTTCATTCATTTTGTGCTGCTAAAACAAAATACCACAGACTGGGTCATATAGAAAGAGAAAGAAAAGAGATATATATCTCATAGTTCTGGAGACTGGGAAGTTCAAATTCAAGCGGCCCAAATCTGGTGAGGGCTCTTGTGCTCCTGCCATCCCAGGGAGGAAAGCAAGAGAGAGAGAAGAGGGGGCCAAACTCATCCTTTTAGCAGGATGACTAGCCCAAGAATACTAGCCCACTCCCAAGATAATAACATTAATCCATTCACGAGGGTGGAGCCCTCCTGACCTAATTACCTCTTAAAGTCCTCATATCTAAATGCTGTTGCACTGAGGATTAAGTTTTCAGCATATGAACTTTGGGAAACACATTCAGACCATAGCATCAAATACATTCCCCTCCTATATAAATTACTCAACCTGCAGTATTCTGAACTAAGACATTGGAAGGTCAGGTCTGTTTAATATTACCATCCTAACTCTATGACCCCAAAGACAAATAAAGGGAAGGGACAGGTGTGTCCCAGGCTGTTCCCTCCTTCCACCTCCCTTCCCCTCATCTTCACTGGGGTATGCACCTGGCAGCCCAAGGGCTAAATGCAGCCCATGATGTGTTTTGCTGCACCACAGCATTTTAAAAATCAGAAATTCTTACATACAAATCTGTATATTCACATGGGCTCTCTCCAGTTTGCCACAGCCCCGCCACTTCCTGAGGTCTTATTTCTGGTGGCTATATTTGTTCCCTCTCTACCTCCATCACACAATTACATCTTTCCTGTTTGTCTCCTCCTATAAACTATGCATGTCGGCTGGGCTCGGTGGCTCAGCCTGTAACCCTGTGCTTTGGGAGGCTGAGGTGAGTGGATTGCCTGAGACCGCAGGTTCGAGACCCGCCTGGGCAACTTGGCGAGACCCCTTCTCTACAATAAATCAAAAATCAGCTGGGCATGGTAGCACGCGCTTGTAGTTCCAGCTACTTGAAAGGCTGAGGCAGAAGGATCACCGGAGCCCAGCAGGTCGAGGCTGTGGTGGCCGGGAGCGGCCACTGCACTCCAGTCTGGGTGACAGAGTGAGACTCCAACTCAAAAAAAAAACTATACATGTCTTCTTTCAGTCTTCTATGTCCCCTGAGCCCAGGACTGTGCCTGGAACAATCAGCTTGGAAGCTACCCACGCTCATCACATTGTACATTCTCAGGTAGGAACAATACACAAGGCAGGTGGGCATCAGTCCCCCAAGGAATGACCGCAGAAATGAGAACGCAGAATTCACATGAGAAGCCTAGAGTCTGAGCAGGAGGTTTTTAAAAAATCACCGTGGTTCATGATGATCCAAAGACAAATCCTTCCTTCAGAGCAAGCTGTTGGGAAATCCCTGTCCTCTTGAATCAAACCCCATGTAGTATTCCATGGAAACTTGCCATGTCATATCAAGTAGCTGATTTCTTAATAAGCTAATTCATCTCCTTTTCTACCATAGCATCCTCTCGCCTTCATTCACCATCTGTCCTCTTGAGTATGTATTAATGGATCACTTCCAAGACATTCGCAGGTTTTGATGTGGGATAAATGTGTGCAAAAGTGTTCCACTGCCAGGAAGACTGTTCTGTTCTCCACCCCCGCTGGTGCCAATAAAGGCGTTCTTCTCGCACGCTGCTTCTCAGAAGTGTGAGCATTTGTGACTCACCAATGCACCACTAAAATTGACTTTTTAAGGGAATATAGTTGTCCTCTCTTAAAGGACAGTATCAATAAAGCTGGCTGGCTGTGATTGACTGTTGGAAAAACCAAAGCCTCCATGTTCTCCTCTTATCAGTTCGATTCTGAAATACTCTGATGACAATGAAAGATTTAATTTTGGGCTTTTAGTAACCAAAGGTTCAAGAAAACAAATCTCCATTGGATGCAATTATTTTAGTCCACTTGAGAGAATCACGTATTTTATATTCTTGTGACTCTTTTATCTATTGGGAAAATATCCAAGGGGGAAATCAGAGTCAGGTTATCATTTTGTCATAAGAAAAATAAGCCTCCTCGTTTTGAACCATATCATCTTCACTGAGTCTTAAACATAGCTATGAATATCTCTCATTTCTGTCTGTCATTCCCCTTCCCTCTCTTCCTCTCATTTTTCCTTTTCTCTTTTAAACATGTTTTGCAAAACTCTAAGCCTTGTAGTTGATAACATTTATGTCTTTTAGTTTTATCCTTTCTTAAACTCCTATGCTGTGGCTACCCTATAATTCCTTTTGGTGTCATCCTAAACCATCCTGTCTCTGTTCTACTGGTTCCCATTGAGAGCCAGTCTTGGTCGACCAGTTGTTTCTTGTTCTTACCATGAGTGGTTTAAAAGGATATGAGTTTATTGTTTGTTTTCTTAAGTGACATGTTACACTCATCCCTCTGAAAAGGCTGACTATTTTCAAACAATAGCACCGAAAGTGCCAGACCTTATTTGCGACATGTCACAGACTTGTCCTGGAACTATGTGTCCTAAATTTACAAGCTAATTCAACAGGAACGATATTTTGAAATAAGTTAGTTCTTAATCACACAATTATGAGACATTTGAATAATTTCACAATTGCTTATTTTAGTATTCCTAAAGGATGTGTGTTTTAAATGGCACTGCCTTTCCAGTAATCATCGTCATTGTCATCATCTTTATGCACATGCTTGCACGGCTTTTGAGAGTTCCTAAAGGGCTTCTTCTCACTGAATGCTCCCAAGCACCTTGTGAAGCGGGTGTAATGATTTCCATGTCACAGGGCAGGAAACAGAGATGTAGCAAGATAAAGACATGTTTATAGCATACACGGCAAGTGGCAGAGCTGAGATTTGGACCTGAGCCCTCCTGTTAATGCTGGGTGGGGTATGGCACAAACTCATGGGTTCTTTGACTCAACCCTGAAATGAATTTCAGAGCGGCCAGCATAGTTTTAATACAGAATTCATTAGAAAATGAAGAGGGGATAGAGGGACATGCCAGAGCTGGCATGAGAGAAAAAATACACTTTTGCTTTTTACAAGAGGGCTGATATACCCATTTAGAGAGTAATATGATAATGAGTAGGCAGGGTTATCTGCTTGGAAGAGATTAACATCTCTCTGCCTCTGCTGGGTTAAGGGATGGGGTGGCCTGGGAGCCAGACTGGGTCCACATTCCAGCCCGCAGGGCAGTTAAATCTACTGACAAGATGTCTGGACACTTCCTAAAACCTGTCTAGAAAAAACGTATCTATCTATGCCTAGCCTGTACTGGCCACCCAGCCTCACTGTGAGTTCCTTATGCGGAAGAGTGCCGAGGCTGGGAGAAAGGACTTTGCACTCAGCCTTCTTGGATTTGAATGCTGGCCCTGCCACTTACCACCTAGGTAACCTTAAGCCAATTTCTTAACCTCTCTGGGCCTTGGTTTTCTCATCGGTAAAATGGAAATAATAACGGGGTCGATGAAAGATGCTAGACTCTGCAAAACATTTAAGATGGTTTATTCTGAGCCAGATGTGAGTTACCTGGGCCCATGGCGCCAGCTCCCAGGAGATCCTCTGAATGTATGTGTATCTTGGTTATATACATTTTAGGAAGGTAGAAGTTACGAGAACCCATTCATCAATGTACCTGAGATTGATAATGGTTAGGTCCAAGAAGGCGGGGTATCTCTAAGTGGGGGCCCCCAGGCTGTAGGTGGATCCAAAGATGCTCTAACTGGCAATTAGTCGGCTAGAGTTACCAAAGGGATTTTGAAAGTCGCAAAGGAAACAGGCAGCTTGAGGAAAGAGAGGGTAGTCATGTCTCTTGACATGTAGGTGAAGCTTTGTGGGTGGTGGCAGACTTCAGAGAGAGTGGGTCAGTGTCTTAAAAAGTGCCCAGAGTCCCCAAAAGACAGCTTTGCAGGGTCATAAAATAATCTGATTTTCCTTCTTTATCTGTGATGTGTTGTGATGCCAGAGCCAGATTGGAAAGCAAACCAAGTCCAACAGTTAATAAAAAGCCTGTCTCTCTGGGGCCCTCAGTTAGGAATTTGGCAAAGTGAAGAAAAAAGGTCAGAATCTAGTTGGCAACAGCTAATCCCAGGGCCATTCTAAGGATAAAATAAGTGAGGACACACGAAGTATGTCCACCAGCGTGGAGAGCACCCCCCACTGGCCTTGTTGTGTGTGTCGCCTCTTGTGCGGCAGCGGCCACACCAGAAAATCATATCATTGAGGGCCGTGATCTGAGTGACTAGGGAAAAAAGAAAACTCAGCAACAATTCTGGGTATCAGTTTTCCTTCATGCTCTCCCAAAGGCCACGCAGGCTAGAAGGAGCAGCAGTCTGGGATTCGCATGTTTCGAGAGCTGGTGAGAGTATTCTCCCATTGCTGGAAAGAGTGGCATGGGCAAGGAGTGTCCATCACTGCAGGCTCTTATCTCGTGTGGCTAAGAGGCCCTCTGTCTCTCCCCTGAGAGGCCCCGTTATGAGTCGCCTGTATAAAGAGCAACAGTGGCTTACATGTCCCCTCCGGTGTCCTCACAAAGACTGCTTAAATCTGATAAGGCAAAATGCTAACATATTTCAAAGCTCCCATTACATAATTCAAAGAGAGTTTAGAAGCTTTCTTTATTTCTCTTAAATTATTCATACCCTAAATCTTTAAAATCCTGAGACTCTTTTCTCTGTAGTCAAAGGAGAATGCTGATGGTGTGCTCTCCGGGCATGACTGAAAGAGACAGGATCAATGCTGGGAGCTCGGGGAGGGACTGGCGGTCCCGGAATGGCCTCCCCAAGGAACCGTCAAAGGATTTCATTCTGTGCGCTCTACTTTCTGGAACTAGGAATGCTTGCCTTTTGAGATCAAGGTTTTACCAAGTGGGATTTTTTCCCCCCAAATGTTCTCAAGGAAGAGCCTTTAACAAGACGCAAGCAAAGATGTGAAGATGTGGAAATGTCCTCTCACAGCAAAGGAAAAGTCACTCATTAGCAAAACACCGGGGTGCTACTATCTAGACACCAGTGCAGCTGGTCCCAATTCTGAGAGGAGAGTGATTCATTACCATGGTTACTGGTGCCAGAAATATTACCTTCCGCAATCAGCATACACAAAGATCCTTTAAAGAGAGTGTAAGAATTGGAGCACTGTAAACAATTCGTGAAAATTGCCGACAGCACGAAGTCTAGTAGGAACCACTGCTGCACCAGCAAATCTAGCTGGGGGAAAAGAAAAAAAAAAACACATTCAAGCTCAGGGAGCAATCGGAAGGCCCCCCAGCAGACATTTCTGTACAAGTCTGTTACCGTCCCACAGGCAATGTTAGAACAAGACCCGGCTGGTGGGTAATATTTGCATGATCACATTCTGGTTCATTTAACCCGCGGTCAGCTTGGCAAAGCATCATGGACAATGCAACATGTTACAGTGCTAGATTCTACGTGTATATTACAGTTCAGGGCTGTTACTTCTGGGAGGCAAGATAGGAATAAAGACGTTCAAGGAGAGACAGTTTTGTGGCTCTGTGACACTCAGTCGCTATTTTCTTTTTTTTTTTTTTTTTTGAGTTGGCGTCTCACTCCGTCGCCCAGACTGGAGTGCAGTGGCTGCTTCCGGCCACCGCAGCCTCGACCTGCTGGGCTCCGGCGATCCTTCCGCCTCAGCCTTCCGAGTAGCCGGAACTACAGGCGTGCGCTACCA
>CAUYQG010200306.1:0-11745 GCA_963574415.1 Tarsius wallacei | reverse complement strand
GGCTATTTTTCTCAAGATTAGTCTCGTGTTCTGAATTTTTTTGGAGGAAGATCACAGAGATGAAGTACCATTCTCATTACATCATATCAAGGATACATATTCATATTATCTGCATGACTTATCGGTTCCGATAGTGACCTTGATCGTCTGGCTGAGGTAGTATTCATCAGGTCTCTCCTTCCCCTGCATCTTTCATCCTGTACTCTTTGGAGGGAAGTCACTATACGCGGCCACACTTAAAAGGTGGGGAGTTATGTCCCAGCTCCTTATGGAGACAGTATTACTTAGAATTCTTCTGTATTCGAGATTTAGCTATTATCTTCCACTTATTTATATAGTCAGTCATTTATTGATATCATTATGAAGTCACGGATCTTTGCTTTATACTTTATTTTGTCATTAAAATTGTTGCGGCGTCGGACATTGGGAGCTCTTGCAGTTGGTTCCTCTTTGCCTTTATCATGCCCCCTCATTGTGAGTTTTTTGCTTGTTGGTTTGCGCTTCTGACATCACAAGATGCTCCTGGCTCACACTGCCCATTTCTTACACTTAGAATCAGCCATTTCTCCGATGAACTCTGCTTCCCTTTATTGGAGAGCGGCATTTAAAACCAAGATCTGGGTGCTAGGTGGGCATGTTGCTTGTGTGAATGCACTAAACTCTCTCAGTTGCAGAGTAAGGAAATATGAGTGTATATGCTAGTCCATATTTATACACACACACACACACACACACACACAAATATTTCTATGTGAAACCATCCGAATCTATATTAAGCTAAACATGAGTTCCTATTGACGTCTCCAATTCCCAGCCATTACTGTATGGAACAGGTTTCCTTCCCCTCTGCTTGTCTATAGCTCTCACCCCAACAGTGTGAAATCTGGTTCCCATCATCTGTCATCCATTTACCTAGCTGCTCAATCCCAGAGTACATGTACAGAAGATTGCTAACCCTTGCTCCCGTGGGAAGCAACTTTATTAGCTGGAGTACAGCCTATAGACTGTTTCTGTTGTTTTCGACTTTTACAGTCTCCATTCATTTCTCAAGTGACTTAGGCGAGTGCCATTCTCCCCCTGTACTTCCTTCACTAATAAACGTCACTGAAGCTGTTCTGTACATTTATCAGACAGGGTCTTTTGTCACATTCTGTATTTAATCCTGGGATGCCCTGATCTCCTAAAGACATTTTTAAAAGTTTGTGTAAATGAATGTTCACTCTGTGCTGTAAAGTTCTGCAAGTTTGATAAATGGGTAGGGACATATAGCCACGACTACAGAATCATACAGAATACTTCCCCTACCCGCAAATATTTTTGTACTCTCCCTTGCAACACACCCTCCCCATCCCTGGAAACTACTGATTTGTATTTCAAATCTATGATGGCCTTTTCACAATGTCATATAAACGGAATTGTAAAACATTTTCAGACTGGCTTTTTTCACTTAGCAATATACACTTAAATTTCATTGATGTTATTTGTTGTGCAAATTAATATTTCATTTCTTTTTATTGTTGAATAGTATTGTATTCCATTGTATGTTTGTACTACATTTATTTACCCACTCACCTGCAAAGGTCATCTTGATTGCATCCAGTTTTTGTCAATTATGGATAAAGTTCCTATAAACACTTGTGTTCACATTTTTGGAGAATGGGTAAACGTTTTCAATACAATGGCCAGATTGTATGATAAGACTGGTAAGACTATGTTTAGTTTTATAAGAAACTGCCAAACTATTTTCCAAAGTGGCTGAATCATTTGTATTCCCATCAGTAATAATTTGGAGTTTTTGTTTGCCAGTTAACCTCACCAAAAATTGGTATTGTGTTTTTTTAAAAATTTTAAGCATTCTATTATATGCATAATGGCATATGATTATTGTTTTAATTTGCATTTCCCTAATGAAAAATGCCTTTTCAGTGTTTTTCATCTGCATATCTTCTTTGGTGAGGTGTTTTGTTCTTTTGCACATTTTTATACAAGGTTTTTCAGTTACTTATTGGTGAATTTTAAGAGTTCTTTGTATATTTTGGATACCAATTCCTTATCAGATATGTATTTTAAAAACATTTTCTCCCATCCTGTGATTGGACTTCTTATACTTTTAATAGTGTTTTTCACAAATAAAAGGGTTAATGTTAATAAAATCCAGCTTATTATGCTTTTTTATTTAATGAGTAATCTTGCAGTGCTATTCATTTTGAGTTCAAAATTCTCTTACTGCATCCATAAGTGTTTAGGACTGCAATGTTCTCTTAAGACATCGACTGCCTTAAAAACGTCCTTTATAATTTCTTGTAGTGCAAATCTGCTGGTGATGAAATGTTTTTAGCTTTTGTGGGTCCTAAAAAAATCTTTGTTTCACCTTCATCTTTAAAAGTTTTTATTTTTCTTTTCTGAATGTAGATTTATATGTCAACCATTTTTATTTTATTTTATTTTTTGGTTTCAATATTTTAAAGATGTCAATCCACTGTCTTTTTGCTTGTATTTTTTTCCAGTTAGAAGTCTGCTATCATTCTTATCTTTGGCCCTCTATAAAATATTCCTTTTCTGGCTGCTTTAAATATTTTTTTCTTTATCACAGGTTTTGGGCAATTAGATGATAGCATACCTTTCTCTAGTTTCTTTCTCTCTCTCTTTTTATCTTTTGCTAGAGTTTTGTGGTGATTCTTGAATTTGTATGTAAGCTTATAGTTTTCATTAAATCTGAAAATTGTTCAGTTATTTATTCAAATATTTTTTCTATTTCAATTCCCTCGTCTTAGAACTCTAAGTACACACAGATGATTATTTTGAAGGTGTTTTGCAGCTCAGTGATGCTCTATCCATTATTTTAAAATGCTTTTTCTTCTCTGTTTGTTTCGAATAGTTTCTATTTCTGTTTTCAAGTTCACTAACATAATATTTTCTTCAGAGGTGTCTATCCTGTCATTAGTCCCATTTGGTACATTTTTCATCTCAGACACTGTAGTTTTCATTTCTAGAAGTTTAATTTGGGTCTCTTAAAATATTTTCTATATCATGACTTAACTTTTGAACTTATAGAATACAATTATTTTAACTGTTTTAATGTCCTTGTCAGCTAATTTTTACATGTATGTCAGTTATTGGTTTTGATTTATTGATTTTGTTTCTCATTTTAGGTTATATTTTCCTGCTTCTTTGTGTGCCTGAAGAATGTTAACTGAATGCCAGACATCATGAATTTCATCTTTTGTATACTAGATATTTTAAACTCCTATAAGTATTCTGAGCTTTGTTCTGGGATGCAGTTAAGTTACTTGGAAACTGATCCTTTGGGGTATTGCTTTTAAATTTTGTTAGGTGGGACCAGGCAGTGCTCAATCTAGGGTCATTTCCCACTATGGAATTAACATCCTTCTTAGTACTTGATCCAATGCTTGGTGAGTCATGGTTTTTCCACTCTGGATGGTGGGAACAGACACTATTCCCAGCCTCTGTTTCTTCCATATGGCATTTTGTCCAGCCATGCCACACTGATCAGTACTCAACTGAATACATGCGAGGATTGTCCGTAGATTTCTGCAGTTTTCTCTCCTCTCCAGTTCTGTCAACACTAACCTTCTTGGTCTCTGCAGTATCTCAAATTCCTCTTCTCAACTCAGGTGTCCACCTGGCTCTGTCTTGGTTTCCTTTTTCCCCTGTGATATGGCCAGGAACTATCTCAAGGCAGCCCGCTGGGCAGTCTCAGGGCTTTCTTGATTTTTTTCCTGTCTCTCAGAGATCAATATTCTTTTCTGTCTTATATCTCTTTTTTAAATTAAAAAATATATATATTTTGTGCAGATTTTAGCTGTTTCAGCCAAGAGGATAAATCAGCCCATTATTCCATTTTGATTAGAAGCAGAGGTCATGGGCAATGTTCCAATTGCTTTGCCTCCATTAAAAAAAAATGTAATCCTTACAACAATTTTATAAAATAAGACTTGTTGTTATACCCAGTTAAAAAAAATTTTTTTTAAAGATGTGGGGTACAATTCACGGTTAGCTATACAATTATTCAATACGCAGGTGCCCTTGTTGATGAGGTGTGCCCCTCCCTCCCCGGCAGTTTCCCTCATCTACCAGTCCCAGCCCCCTCCCTGGCACTTTCCCACGACTGCCAATCCCTTTCTCATAGTATGATGATCATTGTTCAAGGTCCGCTTATGATACACCCAGTTTTTAGCAAAGGAAACTGGTGCCCAGATAGGCTAAATAGTTCCCCCCTAGACTCACAGCTAATAAGTAGGGGAATCAGTATCTGTTCCCTGTTATGTATAATTCCAGAGTCAGCGATATTTAAGAACGTTTTAGAAATAATTCTACATTAACTTCCATAAGAATATTTTATAACTGCTTTCATCATTGGTTAAAAAATGACTTCATTGTTGTTACCAAAATTTGGGAAGAAATCATTTTGGTTTCTGAAGTTTCCACTGCCATGCTAAGAATTATATTCCATGGATACAACTGATAGTGATTGACTGAAAGGGTTTCACAATACGTGTTCAACTGTCCCTTCCTATAGGGTGCTTGCATGAAGTTTGACTTTTTAAATCTTCACGTTCAAAACAGAGACTTTAGTCAGAGTATTATACTTAGGTGAATTGGGAAGAAATTGTGTGGTAACCCAGATTAAAAAACAACAACTTAGCATAATATAGGTTCACAGTTTACATACTGAGAAGATTAAAAAAGAAGCAGTATTTTCTTTTATTTGCCAGGTAGCATTATTTTAACTGAAATATGAACAAGAAGCAGAGTAGCCCTTACGAAGAGTGCTTCCAGCAGAAAGAAGGCCAGGGCAGAGGGAGCAGCCAGGGAGGCTGGATCCCAGACTGAGAGGAAGGTGTGGGGACATGGGACAGTCGGTGCTGGGCCAGCCACATGGGGATCCACAGAGCCAGCTGTGGCTTGGCCTGGATTTTTTTTTTTTTTTTAGTTGAAGTCTCACTCTGTCGCCCAGGCTGGAGTGTAGTGGCACACTCACGGCCACCGCGGCCTCTACCTGCTGAACTCTGGCGATCCTTCCACCTCGGCCTTCCAAGTAGCCGGAATGACAGGCGTGTGCTACCACGCCCGGCTAATTTTTGATTTATTGCAGAAACGAGGTCTCGCCAGGTTAACTGGGTGGGTCTCGAACCGTGGGCTCAGGCAATCCACTCGCCTCCGCCTCCTAAAGTGCTGGGATGACAGGCTGAGCCACCGAGCCCGGCCTTGGCCTGTATTCTAGTGGCTATGTGAGACCATGGAGCCTGAGTGGTGTCTCACGACTATGTCCTTGTAAGTTCAATGAAATGCATTATTTTCAGTCACATAGGAAGCGCCAGCTGCTCTGATGACATCCCCTCATGAATCTCAAGGACGGTCCTAAAGGAGGTGATGACATCATCTTGGACGTGAGGAGTCAGCCTAAGAGAGATGGAGTGATCTCAAACTCATGGACTCAGGGTGTGAATTTACATGGTCCACTTCCTTCCTGTTACTTCTCGCTGTCTCCTGCAACACTCTCCTCATTTAACTATATGATTTTGGAAACCAAATTCCCATGTTCAAGGTTTGAGCTTTTATTTATCATTTTAAAAACGTTGAGTTTTGGACCTCTAGCATCTGGACAGCGATACCTAAATATTATTGCCTGGTACAAGAGAGCAGCGCGCCTTTGAGGACTGGCTAACTCCGGGTCTAGTCAGGAAATGTACAAGGTAAGAGGAACATCTTGTCGTGCAAGAAATAAAAACATTCTCAAAGTCTTCTGGGTTGTGTTAAAAGGACTCAGGAGCCAAAGTGAGGAGGGTAAAGATGGAATAAGTTACGGATCATTAAGGGTGGCAACAGCAATAGTTTGAGACAGACGAACGCTACTCAGGAATCCTTCCCTGATGCCCTGGGATGGGACGGAAAGTCTCGTCCGTCTGTTTTGCAAATTGAACTCCTTCCATAGTATTTCCTTCCACCTGCATTTCCAAATGTGCCCAAAGAAACCCAAGAACAGGAGCTATATCTGTCTTTTCTGCCAGTGAATTCTACGTAGCCACTCAATACATATTAATGAATGAATCGACAGCATAAAAATATGATGTACTGAAATGGTCATACTAAAAGGAAAGGGCTGGTGGATTCTTATTCTTTTTTTTTTTTGAGTTGGAGTCTCACTCCATCACCCAGGCTGGAGTGCAGTGGCATGCTCACGGCCACTCCAGCGTCGACCTGCTTGGCTCCGGCGATCCTACTGCCTCAGCCTCCTAAGTAGCCAGAACTACAGGCATGCACCACCATGCCCGGTTAATTTTTTTATGTATTGTAGAGGTGAAGTCTTGCCCCGGCTGGTCTCAAACCTGTGGGCTCAGGCCATCCGCGCACCTAGGGCTCCCAAAATGCGGGGATGACAGGCCGAACCACCGAGCCTGGCTGGTTCTTAATCTTTTGAAGGCCAGGTGACCCTTAGATAGCATAAGAATTGGAATCGTCTTTTCTCTGCAGAAACATCCAGATGTGCACATCACAACACAAACACAAAGTTTCCTCCACAGTGACAAGAGGTTCACGGTTCCCTGTAATATAACCGTCTTACGAATCCACTAAACTTTGTTTTCGGAAGCCATGGTTTAACGCATGGTGTAACACTCTTCTCAAATCAGGTTCAAACATACGTTTTAAAAAATTAAAGAGTGAGAAAGAATGAAGCTGAATACCTTATGGTCTGATTGGATACCACACCATAAAATGTTGCGTTTTACCTTACATGGTCCGTAACTTGTCACATTTTGATGGATGGCTTTAGTCAGGTAACCACAAAAGCCAGTTATCTAGTCTTTATTTTTTGTAAGGCCATGAACTGAAATTAAACCTAAATTTAAAGCTTTAGTAAGTAAAGTTTCAGGGAGTTTTTTTTTTTTAAGCTCAAAATGGTTACACCTTTTGTATACTCCCAGCCAATTTTTCAATGCATATTTATGGCAAACGGTGCAGTGTGACCCAGTCAGCAAATATATACTCGTTTAGTCAGAATGCACCCCATTCCCATGATTTCCCTACATCTTGCTCAACTTTTTTCTTTCTTTTTCTTTGCATCCTGTGCCACGTTGCTAAATTTTGATCTTGAAATCTTAGCTAGGTCCAACAGCTGAGTTTTTCCATGTGCAACATTGAAAGTGTATCTCATTGCCAGGTTTGTGGTCACCGAACGTCATCCACATAGTAGTGGCACTTGACTGTTATGGAAGTGACATCAGAGAGCACGTACTTTATTCATATCGCAGAAACTCCAGGTAAGATTATATAAAGCCTATGGCCCTTTGGTTGTCTATACCACACTGGGACCCTTGGGTTTACATTTCATTGACATCAAAGGCACATCAGAAAACACAATGCCGTTCTCTGGAGTCGAGAGCTTTCTTTTGAAAAAGGCATGTGTGATGTGTCCTGAAATCCCCTGACTCCCATCCTTGGCAGGTATAAAGATGACTTAAAATGTCAATATGACTTTGCATAAGAAAAATGATTTCAGAATGTTCTAGAAAATAAGTAAAATTTATATGAGAACATTATGGCTTTTTTCCCTATTAAAGCCAGTAAATGTTCTGTAGTGAAGCTTCCTCTAGGCAATGGGAAGTGCTGTTTCCATAACTCGGATGTAAAAATAGACTTTGTTTTATTAGTTGTTCAGTTCACTGTAGTTTGTTTCTCTCTTACCGTGTCAACTCATAAATATTCCCAGGAGGATATACACTCAAGACTTTTGATGTGCTGAAGGTTAAAACTCTGAAGGGAGATCTATCAAGAGAATGACTTTCAGTTACTCTTTCTTCTTGGGGAAGACACTATTAAATCAGCAAGACACACGTCCAATTTCTAAGGTCGATTTTGTCATTAGGGATAAGAATGAAAGCCTATATCAGATACCTAAGCAAGAAGACGTTTGTTTCAGTGACTATTTTTTTGTTCCCTTGTCTGACAGCTGGTCAGATTCTGGAAGGAGCTTGAGCTGGAGGATGCCTCTTTGATGAAACTGAAGACATCTGCAAGCTGATGATGAATCCCTTGACTCATGGCATACAGATCTTACTGCCTCATCAAGCAGATAGCTACCTAGCTAGCTTTCATCGCTTGAATTGTGTTCTTGACAGTTTTCAGCCAAAAAGCCATCAGTAGTTTTTCTAACAATAACAGCAACAAAAGGCAAAAGGAGAATGCCCCATTGTTTCCCTAACTGCTATAAATCAGGAACGCTCGGTGTCACGAGCAGGATATACAAATGGTCTCTCATCGCCGCAATATGGAAGATGGCCCTGAGCAACCCGGTGGGTGACCTCATGCTTACTTAGAGTTCTCCGAAACAAAATGTTTCCTTTGCCGATGTGAAAACGATGAGGAAGCTCTTTAGCAGCTGAAGGGAGCCTCTGAAATTGTGAAAAATGGAAAGGAAGCGGTTAAAAACAGCAGACGCGAAGCTCAAGGGGTCTGTGCTGCCTTCTTGCTCCGCTCCCAGCTGTGGAAGATGCCAAGGCCCCTCTCAACACTCGCTTCAGATCTGACAAGGGGACAGTGAGAGGCTGGGCCGAGGTTTGTGCAGGGGTTGGCTCAGGACGCCTCCTCCTCATCCCTGAGTCTGTGACGTCCATATTCAGGTCCCTTGGGCATGTGGCCTTGGCTAACTCAAGTCTGTGCCTCTCAGCTTGGTCCCTTGTCCTAAACAGTAGACACCCACCCATGTGTTGGTAACTTACTTGTTTCAGGAAGGTTGAAATGATGTCCAGTGTTGCTCAGAGTGGTTTCCTAACTCTTTTTTTTAAAGGTTGGCAAAATGTATGTTAGTTTCCTAACTCTTAAATTTCTGTTAAAATCCATCCCATTGTATCCACTTTGGGCACCTCCACAAGCTTCCAGAAGTCTCTTTTGGCAGGCAAGGTGGGTTTCCATCTTCCCTGTGTCTCTCGGATCTAACTGGGCTCAGGAGTTTATTTTCTTTCCTTTCCTCCCACCTCTCACTCCTTCGTTGCAGGCTCTTAAAGACAAACTTTGAGTGTGATTGATGGTGGCAGAGATCGGGAACACAAAGGGCAAGAACAGCAGTGCTTATTTGTTTAAGAGAGTTGTTTTCAGGCTATTTCTTTATGCAGCCACATGGCCGTTGGAAGAGCCTTGGCCTGTTGTGGGCTGGAAGGTCCTTCTGGGAGAGCGCTGATGAGAAAGGGCAGGGGAGAGGCTTGCTCTGCTAAGCAATTCTTTTCCATCTTTAGGATAATTCTTTTGTTTTTGGAAACAGGGTCTCACTCTGCTGCTATCATAGCTCACCGCAGCCTTGAACTTTTGGGCCGAAGTGATTCTGCCACCTCAGCCTCCTGTGTAACTAGTATTACAGGCATGTGCCACCATGCCTGACTAATTTATTATTATTATTATTGAGATGGGGTCTTGCTATGCGGCCCAAACTCATCTTGAACTCCTGGGCTCAAGCAATCCTCCCATCTCAGCCTCCTAAGAAACTGGGATTACAGGGACAGGCCACCGTGCCCAGCTAGGATACTTCTTTAAGGCTTTACCGGGAGGGAGATGCATCCTCTGTGGGTTTATATCAATTTCAGCAAGTCTTCCAGAGGCTGGAAATCTGCTGCTGGACCGAAGCATGTCATTGGTTCGTGGGGGATCTCAGTGAAACCCAAAGTGAAAACGTTTTTCAGCACATGCTTATCGTGTCGCCAGCTGTGTTCAGAAAGGGTTTATACTCAAATCGTATGTCTGGGGCGGCACATTCCCCAGATCAGAATCGTGTAAGTTCCCCTGGCAGACTTGATGTAAGTCTCCAGAGACACATTTCGGGCTAGCAGGTCACAAAAGAAAAAGAGTGAAAGCAACGCTGTTCCTTGAGAGGGTGACTCGGCCAGTACCTCCTGCTTCCTGGTATGGCCCGTGGATGTCCTGTGCTCTTAGGTGCAACTGAGGCAGGGAAGATTGCACAGCAGGAAGGTGGGGGTGGGGGGAGGTAGAGGCACGTACAGGTGCACCGGCTGGTCTTTCTGGAGGCAAGACGTGTGAGAGGGGGGAAGTCACACACATTTCACATTTCCTCTGTGACGCTGGAAGAAGTTCCAGAGTATGTCAGCTAGAGTTCCACTGGCTTGCTGGGGCCGGGTCACTGCCTCAGTCATTTGTTTAGCTCAGACAAACAGAGGTTATGTAACATGCTTGGATTTACTACTCACAAATGTGAAACACACAGGATTTCTCCAGTTTGCCCCTCTCTCTTGCCTCACCCTGAGCTGCCGTGTGGGTCCGCACTGCCCGTTGGAGGGGCCCTGCAGGGTGGCAAGCTCTCCCTGGAGCAGGCGACCCTGACTCAGGACTCCTTCCTGCAGGTCAGGCCCATCACAGAGCCTCTGCACTTCACTGCTTCCTGCCGTGGATGGCAGCGTGTCCGTGGGAAACAGAGTGACGTTGTCTCCTTTATTTGAACGTTTTTTCTTTCATATTCAACATGGCGATCGTATTAGATTTAGATTTTCCTTTGCAAAATTCTCCTTTCTGTTTTCCTTGAAAAAGTTTTACTATTGGAATGAAGTGATTTCTCATCACACTACCTTTCTCTGGAGAGGCGGGACTATGGAACCTCTCAACTATTTATTTGCTCGGGCAATTTTTAATCTGCTAGTCTTTCCCGTGTCTGCCACCGTCAATGCTGACAAACTACAGGAAGAATATATAAAAGTTTTAACATTAAACCTCTGGAGTTTTTTTTCCGGCTACACTTAAAAATCTAGGATTGTTGTTCTTCATGGGTTGATTGCCAAATACTTCTTTAAAATTACAGCATTTGCTTCCTGTTTTCAAGGGTTATCTGAAATCAACCACTCAAATATAGACCGGTTGCAAAACACGGGGCTTAAATTAGACCTTGTGGGGACTGTCAGGATGGCTCTGTCCCAGGGCAGGTGTCGAGGCTCAAGTGTGCAAACACAGCTGCCACATCCGCGGCAGGGCCCTGACCCCCACCAGTACCCCACCTGCCCGTGCTTCGGGCGTGAGTGTCCACAGACACTGTGTCCCTCTTCAGCGCAGTGCCACCAGGGCTCTGAAACCCGACTGTCAAACCCCACCCAGGAAGGTCTCCGGTGGTTTTCCTGGAAGGTGGGTGGCTATCTGAGTGCCTTTGGATCTTGGTCGGCTCCAAGTACCCATAAAGAGAAAAAAGTTATGTTCCCTCCATGCGTTTCTTTTGACATGATCTTTTCTTGTGACCAGACCTATTTATAAGCATTCTCTGCATGTTACATTTTCTGCAGGAGCCCCTGAATCAAATTACTGTATTATTGCCTTTCCTTTGCAGTGGCAAAGGCACATTCTGTTCTCATTAAGAGAGCTCTCATACACCAGTCCGTAATTGCTCTGGAAATAATAGCCGAGTTAGTTCACGGTGCTGGCCATGCCCAAAGTTTCGGGGAAGAAAGGCACAGCGGGACAGAGTGGATACCCAAGCCTGCGGCTCTGTGGGGAAGAGTGACCGCGTGAGATTTGAAGTGACCGCTCTTCAGAGCCCAGGGCTGAGATGCCAGCCCAGCGACTTCCCTTCATCTAACACTGAACACTCATGTGACCTTGCTGTCAGTGGCCTGATCATCCCTCCAGGTGATGTCCTCCCGCTTGATCACAGGGCCTCTGGCTGTGTCATCCTCCAGCAGAGGCGGTGTGCAGATGTCACTGACCTGTGTTATTCACAAACTGTGAGAAGACAAA
>CAUYQG010200302.1:0-13940 GCA_963574415.1 Tarsius wallacei | reverse complement strand
GTAATTGTCTGCTTTTTATATTTTAGCCATCCTAGTGGTGTGAAGTGGTATCTCATTGTGGTTATTTTTTTGGGGGGGGGGTGGGGGGAGAAGGTACTTTTTAATAGTTTTATAAATTTTACAAATACACTGAAGACTCATGCAATGCTGCCGGCATTGGACTCAATTGCAACTGGTCCTGTAATGGCAGAACCCTTCATCTTGCCTTTGTTGTTGACTATGACTCCTGCATTATCTTCAAAATAAAGGAACACACCATCTTTTCTCCAGTATGACTTTTGTTATCATATGACCACTGCTGGATGCACCTTCTTTCTGAGCTCTGGTTTGTCTTTCTTGACTGTGGCCATCACCATGTCACCCACACCAGCAGCGGGAAGTCTGTTCAGCCGTCCCTTGATCCCCTTCATGGAGATGATATACATATTTTTGGCTCCTGTATTGTTAGCACAGTTGATCACAGCGCCTACTGGAAGACCAGGGAAATCCGGAATTTCGCACCAGAGGACCCACCAAGTCCTCGCTTCGAGCTCTTGGACGCCGGAAAGAGACTCATTGTGGTTTTGATTTTCATTTTTCCTTGATGATTAATGATGTTCAATATATTTTCATATGACTATAAACTAAATTTAAATGTCTTTGGAGACATTCTATTCAAATTCCTTGCCCATTCAAAAATTAGGTTATTTGTCATTTTATCATTGAGTTTTAAATAGTTCTTTATAAAGTCTGGACACAAGATCATGATCAGATATATGATTTTCATATATTGTTTCCCATTCTGTGGGTTGTAGTCTCACTTTCTTGATGGTGTCCTTTGAAACACAAACATTTTTTATTTTGATAATGTCCAATTTATCTACATTTTTTTTCTTTTCACTTGTGTTTTTGGTGTCATACCTAAGAAACTGTTGCCTAACCCAAGGTCATGAAGATTTACTCCTGTGTTTTACCCCAGAAGTTTTATAGTTTTTAATGTTCATAGTCCAACTTCCATTCTTCTGCATAGGGATATCCAATTGTTTCAGCACCATCTGTTGAAAGATGATTCTTTCCTAATCGAATTATACTCTTGTTAAAAATCAGTTCACCATAAATGTAAGGGCTTATATGTGGTGTCTCAATTTTACTCCATTGATCTGTCTTCATACTGTAACTTTGTACTAGGTTTGAAATGAAGAAGTGTGAGTTCTTCAATTTTGTTCTTTTTCAAGATTGTTTTGGGTTCCTTGAATTTCTGTACAAAGGGGGACCTCAAAACACCCAAAATTTTTTCATTAAAAATCGTGTGTTTATTCTTACGTTTGAACTTCAGTCACCTTCACAGTACTCTCTGTTTGTTGCAATATGCCTATCGAGATGCTTTTTCCACCGTTCAGACGTTTTTGAACTCATCAATTTTGAAGTCTTTTAGTGTTTCTGCCATTTTTTGGTTTCACTTCTTCCACATTGGCAAAACGTTTCCCTTTGAGAACTTTTTTCATTGGGGAAACAAGAAAATGTCGATTGGAGTGATATCGGTGGAAAGGGAGGGTGGGGCATGGGTCACACTGTTTTTTGGTCAAAAACTGCTGAACACTCAGTGTGGTATGGACAGGTACTCTCGTAAATCACTCATCATGAAATGGCCAAATGTGTTGAAAGAATCCTTCCCCAAATTCACTGTAGCCAAACGCAGCCTCTCACAACAATGCTAGCTGGTACACTGATGTGAATGGATTCCTAGAACACTTATCTTGCAGAGAAAGCCTGTACCATAAGGGGCCCGCTCTCCCCAAAATAATTTTGGTTCTTTTTGGGTCCCCTTGTAAACATTTTGGGGTCAGCTTGTCAATTTCTACCAAAAAAGGGCTGTTGGAATTTTGATAAGGATTATGCTAAATCTATAGATCAGTTTGGGAGAATACTGTCATCTGTATAATATTAAACCTTCTGATTTGTGAATATAGAATCTCTTAATTTACTTAGGCTTTCTTTAATTATTTCAACAATGTTTTGCAGTACTCAGTGTACAAGTCTTGAACTTCTCTTGTTGATTTTATTCCTAGGTTCTTTTTTTTTTTGAGTCAGGACCTCACTGTGTTTTCCAGGTTGGAGTATAGTAATGCGATCACTGCAAACTTGATCTCCTGGGCCCAGGTGATCCTTCTGCCTTAGCTTCCCCAGTAGCTAGGACTACAGGCATGTGCCACCATGCCCGGCTAATGTTTTGATTTTTTTGTAGAGACAAGGTCTCACTATGTTGCCCAGGCTGATCTCAAACTCTTGGGCTCAAACAATCCTTTGCCTTCCAAAGGATTCCAATTCCGTTCTTTTGCATAGCACTTGGCCTTCCAAAATACTGGGATTACAGGCATAAGGCACCATGTCAGGCTACTTTATTCTTTTTTTTTTCTTTTTTTTAAGTTGGAGTCTCACTCTGTTGCCCAGGCTGGAGTGCAGTGGCACACTTAAGCCACCCCAGTGTCGACCTGCTGGGCTCCAGTGATCCCTCTGCCTCAGACTTCCAAGTAGCCAAAACTACAGGCGCGTGCTACCACGCTCAGCTAATTAACACTTTATTCTTTCTGATGTGATTGTAAATGGAATTATTTTCTTAATTGTATTTTTAAATTGGTATTGCTATTGTATAGATTTTTTTGTATGTTGCTCTTATGTTCCGCAATCATGCTGAATTTGTTTATTTTAGTAGTTTTTTTGGTGTATTCCTAAGAATTTTCTGTATACAAGATTATGTCATCTGAAAATAGAGATAGTTTCGCTTCTTCTTTGCAATCTGAATGCCATTTATTATTTATTTGTCTAATTGCTCTAGCAGGGAGTTTTTAAATGATTTCATATAGTAGTCATGAGGCATAACATGGGCGCTGAAATCAATTTGTCAGATCTGGTTATAAATTCTGGCACTACTCGTTTGCTGTGTGATAGTAAGCTAGAATCTTGACCTCTTTGAAACTTGATATTTGACCTGTGCAAATGAAAAACTCAATATGTAAGGTTTTAAAAACATATTTTAAAAGTATAATTTACATAGAATAAAATGTATAAGTCTTAAGTGTTCAATTTGATAAGTTTTGACTATTGTATGATCTGTGTAACAACCATCCTAAAATAAGATTTAAAGCATTTTCATTATCTCATAAAGTTTGTTTGTACTCTTTTCCAGTCAGTCTAGTTCTTCTATCACCCTAGATTCATTTAACTTCAAGTGAATAAGTACAATCATACAGTACTTTTTTTTTAGTTGCAGTCTCACTCTGTCACCTAGGCTGAAGTACAGTGGCACAATCACAGCTCACCACAGCCTCGACTTCCAGGGCTCAGGCAATTCCTTCATCTCAGTTGCCCTAGTAGCTGGGACTATAGGCATGTGCCACCATGTCAAACTAATTTTTGAATTTTTTTGTAAAGACAAGGTCTCACTGTTTTTCCCAGGCTGGTCTTGAACTCCTGGGCTCGAGCAATCCTCTCACCTAGGCCTCCCAAAGTGCTAAGATTACAGATGTGAGTCACTGTGCCCAGCTGTTCTCTTTCGTTAAGCATGTTCTTTTTTTTTTTTTTTTTTTGAGCTGGAGTCTCACTCTGTCGCCCAGACTGGAGTGTAGTGGCCGCTCCCAGCCACCGCAGCCTCGACCTGCTGGGCTCTGGCAATCCTTCCACCTCAGCCTTCCAAGTAGCTGGAACTACAAATGCGTGCTGCCACGCCCAGCTGATTTTTTTATTTATTGTAGAGATGAGGTCTCGCTTGCCCAGGCGGGTCTCAAACCCGCAGGCTCAGGCAATCCACTCACCTCAGCCTCCCAAGGCGTGGGATTACAGGCTGAGCCACCGAGCCCGGCTAAGCATGTTCTTAGAGATCCATTTATGCTGTTGTAGGTATCAAGGGTTAATTTCTTTGTATTGCTGAGTAGTACAGGCTGAGTGGGCATCCCCAATGAGAAAATCCAAAATATTCCAAAGTCTAAAACTTTTTCAGTGCTTACATGATACTGAAAGAAAATGCTCATTGGAGCATTTCAGATTTTTGGATTAGGGATAGCTAAATAGTAAGTATGATGCAAATATTTCAAAATCTGAAAAATTCCAAAGTCCTAAACACTTGTGGTCCCATTTTGGATAAGGGGTGCTCAACCTGTTTTTTATGATGTGGACATGCTACAATTTGTTTATTCATATTCCTCTTGATGGACATTTGGATTGTTTTCAGCTTGGAACTACTATGAATAAGGTTGCTATGAACACTTATGTTCAAGTCTTTTTGTAGGTATGTGTTCATTTATCATGAGTAAATATCTAGGCATGGAATTGCTGAGCCATACAGTAGATGTATATTTAACTTTATAGGAAACTTCCAAAAAGTTCAAAATGGTTTTACCACTCTGCATTCTCATAGCAATATATGAGAGGTCCAACTGCTCCATATCTCTGTTGACATCTGCATTACCCATCTTTTTTATTTTAACCATTTTAATAGATTTGCAATGATATCTCATTGTGGTTTTAATTGGTATTGCCCTAATGACTAACAATGATGAATACCATTTCATGTGCTTACTGGTTATTTGTGTTTTTTCCTTTGTGAATTGTTTGTTCATGTCTTTTGTCCATTTAAAAATTTGAGTTGTTTGATTTTTTATTGTTTATTTATAGGAGTTCTTTATGTATTTCGAATACTATTCCTCTGATAGGCAGTCTTTGTGTATAGGGATGTTTTGAGATTCAAGTGAGAAATTGTATATTAAGAACAGTCTCTGGCACATAGTAATTATTCAAAATAGAGAGAACAGATGTTACTAGGAGATAATCTCCCTCAATTTCCTGCCCACCCATCCCAAAACTGAACTGCATTTCCCCCTGTTCAGAGGGTTTTTCTCCCCTGTGTTTGAGGAAGAGTTTCTTAAATCTAATCCACTTCAGCAGAGATCTTCTCCTTTATGTTTAGCCTCTTTTTATACATATTCAAGATCTAAAATTTCTTCCATTAATAGTAAAAGCATGGCCAGGCATGGTGGTTCACACCTGTAATCCCAACACTTTGAGAGGCCAAGGTGAGAGGATCACTTGAGGCCAGGAGTTTGAGCACAACCTGAGCAACATAGTGAGACATAGTCTCCACAAAATTAAAAAAAGAAAATTAGCTGGGCATGGTGGCATGCGTCTGTAGTCTTAGCTCCTCGGAAGTCTGAGGCAGAAGGATCGCCTGAACATAGGAGGTCAAGGCTACAGTAAGCCTGTACTCCAGCCTGGGTGACAGAGTAAGACCTCAATTCAAAAAATAAAATAAAATACAAACAGATGAGAAGAAGATATGGGGAAATATTCATAAGTGACCTTTCTCTTCTCTCTGAAACTTTTTGGGATTTTTCTCTTTATTCCTTTTGTTTTTGTTTTTGAGTCAGAGTCTCACTCTGTTGCCTGACTGGAGTACAGTGGTATGATCACAGTTCACCGAACTCTCAAACTTTTGAGCTGAAGTGATTATCCTGCCTCAGTCTCCCACGAAGCTAGGACTATAGGCATGTACCACCGCACCTCGCTAAATGATTTTTTTGTGTGTGTGTGGAGGCGAGGTCTCACTATGTTCCCTAGGCTAGTCTCAAACTCCTGGGCACAAGCAATTTTCCTGCCTCAGCCTCCCAAAGTGCTGGGATGACAGGTGTGAGCTACCGTGTTCGGCCTCTTTAATTTGACAATAATTTTTGCCATTATGCATCAGGATTTGGGACTTTTACAATTCATCTTACTTGGTGTGTTTACCTGGCAAGCTGGTCATGCTTAACCCAAGGACTGGCTTAGTTGTTCTGTCTCCCCAGTTCATGGCCTTGACAAATACTTCTGAGCCCCAACTTCCTTCCTACACCCATTGACTCTGAGGTTGAAATCCCTCTTCCCACATACCTACATTTTCTGAAGATTCTCTTGTATGTTTTGGGGGGAAGGCCTCCCTCCAATTGTGTTTATCTGTAGTTTGTATGCTATATGCTTCATTGCTTTCAGCTTTGACTTAAAATTTCTGACCATCTGATAGCACTTTCTTGTTTTTCCCTGCTGGTATGGATTTATTTCATGGGATGTTATGCCACATCCCATGAAATAAATCCATACCAGCAGGGAAAAACAAGATATAGATTCTTGTGCTTAGTGTGTCATCTGAGTCAATCTTTAAGGAAACTGTCTAACATGCTACTTGTATATTACATACAAAACATGGTACTTGGTTCACTGTAGGCACTCGGCAAGTTAGTCTCCCACGACTGATCACTGGAAAATAGTGTTCGGGAATGTGGGCTGTGAAAATAGGTGGGCTTGGGTTTGAACCTGGCTCAGCCACTTACTAGCTTGGTGACTCTAAGCAAGTTCTTTAACCTCTCTAGGCCTCGCTTTCTTCATTTATGCAATGAGGATGACCATAAGTCTCACCTTATGAAATTACTGTAAGGATACACACAATAACATACATAAAGTGCTACCAGATATGCATTCTCTATACTTTTTCTCAGTCACTTGCTCTAGAACCATACCTCCACAAAGTCCTAGCCCAGATAGGTCCTTTATCACCTCTTAGAGGTCCCACAATTAGGTCTGGGGACCATCCCAGAAAAAGTGCTACATACCTCATTGCTGAATATCGCTATAGTCAATTTCAAAGTACTCTCCTTGGGAAGCTATGCACTGATGCCAGTGCCTAGCCCACCCATCAAAGCCATTTAGGAACTCTTTTTCTAGAATGGCCATAATTGTTATTTGTTGAGGTCTGACCAGTTCACAAACTTGCCACTGTATGTTTACATTGGCAGCACTGTACAAATAACTGTATTGGATCATCCTCCCTACTCACCTGATCTGCCCCCAGTGACTTTTATCTTTACCCAAGGATAAAGGAAATATTGAAAGAAAGACATTTGATGACATTCAGGACATCAAGGGTAATACGACGACAGCTCTGATGGCCATTCCAGAAAAAGAGTTCCAAAACTGCTTGGATGGGTGGACTAGGTGCTGGTATCTGTGCATAGCGTCCCAAGGGGAGTACTTCAAAGGTGACTGTAGTGATATTCAGCACTGAGATATGTAGGAATTTTTCTAGGATGAATTTATGAACTTAATTGTCAGACTCCGTATATCAGTGCTATGGCCTGGATATTTGTTTACCAAATATCATGCTGAAATTTGATACTCAGTGTGGTGGCTTGGGAGATGGGGCTTTATAGCAGGTGTTCGTATTATTAGGGTGGATCCTTCGAAAATAGATTAATGCCCTCCTTGGTGGGGGGGTGAGATCTTACTTTATCAGCGCTGGTGAGAGCTGGTTTTTAAAAAGAGCCTGACATGTGCCCCCCCCACCCCAGTTGCTTCCTCTCTTGACACCTGATCTCTGCACACACTGGCTCTCCTTGACCTTCTGCCATGAATGGAAGCAGCCCGAGGACCTCACCAGGTGCAGATGCTGTAACCATGCTTCTTGTACAGCTTGAAGGACCACAGACCAAACAGACTTTTTTTCTTTATAAATTACTCAGCCTCAGGTATTATATAGCAACACAAAATGGACTAAGACATTCAGAAAGGATTAAATGTGCTTTAAATTAACAACACAATATTTCAGATCCAAAACCATGATGAGACACATGGTCTATGTTACTTGTACTCTTCCCAGCTGTCCTCTCTCCCTCAGAATCTGTTTCCTCATTCACCTGCATCTTCCTTCACTTTGTACCCCCATCCCCCCCCCACCCCCTCAGCATCTATGTGCAGAGTCTCTCCATTCCAAGCAACTTAGAAACTTGCCACGCAGCCTTCCCTTTAATGGGCTTTAATACAAACCCTTAACCAAGCCTGTCATCACTGTCAGTAGGAGGTGAGTAAGCAATTAGCATTCTTTACTTAATGGACCAGTATTTCTCTTGGGGCGCCAGTACCAATTAAGAGACGGAAATAAAGTTTTAATCTTGTTTCCTCATGGATGTAGCACATGTGTGGTTGAAACACTTTCTCTCCAAGGCACCACACTGGTGAATTTGAGAACACCTTTATCTGGGGTGGTGCTGTATAGTGAAATCGAAGTAATCATAAGTCAAGCTTTACAAATTCAGATGCGTCTTGGTCTCTAAGAAGTGATAAAGGACCTATCTGAACTAGGACTTTGTGGACGGATGGCTCTAGAGAAAGTGACTAAGAAAAAGAAGTATAGAGAATGCATATCTAGTAGTTGAGAAAGCATCACGTACCAAACAACATGCCTAGAAATGGAGAGGATGTGTTTCTGTTTGGATAAAAGAAACAGAACACTCTTATTTATTTGTTAAATATCTATTGAGCACCTACTATGTGCTGGTCATGCTTCTAAGTGCCATGGTTACAGCAGGAAATAAAACAGACCTAAATCTCTTCCCACACAGCACTTACATTCCAGTTTAAGAATATCAGGGGACCAGGGGAACAGAGGAAAAAGTACATTTGCTTGGTGGTTGGAGAATTTTGAACAATGATTTGGTTCATTTTGTGCTGCTATAAAGTAGATATCTAAGGCTGAGTAATTTATAAAGAAGAGAGGTTTAGTTAGCTCATGGTTCTGCAGGATATACAAGAAGCATGGTGCCAGACATTTGCTTTTGAAGAGGGCTTAGGGAACTTCCAATCATGGCGGAAGGGGAAGAGGAGACAATGTGTCACATAGCAAAAGAGAAAGCAATGGGGGGTGGGGGGATGTGCCAGACTCTTTTAAATGACTAGCTCTCATTTGATCATGTGAACGAATAGAGGGAGAACTCACTCATTATCATGGGGAGGACATCAAGCCATTCATGATGGATCTGCCCCCAGGATCCAAACACCTCCCACTAGACCCCACCTCCAACACTGGGGGGGGTGGTGGTGGTCACATTTCAACATGAGATTTGGAGTGGACAGATATCCAAACTATATCAAACATGATTAGA
The DNA here is from genome assembly GCA_963574415.1 of Tarsius wallacei. Taxonomy (NCBI): domain Eukaryota; kingdom Metazoa; phylum Chordata; class Mammalia; order Primates; family Tarsiidae; genus Tarsius; species Tarsius wallacei. The sequence continues at coordinate 5,001 of CAUYQG010200302.1, read as the reverse complement.
ATTCTTCAGAGTATAATTATGGGGGACAGATAACAGACCTTGGATTCCTGATCTTGTCTGAGAAGGGGAGTGATGGAATCCCTGGAGCTCATTCTCAGGGAGCTTGGTAGGAGAAACAAGGATGAGCAAGAGGGATTGTTACCTGGTTTGGTGACTAAAAGCAGGTTCTTGAGGGAGACATGCTGAAGGGCTGGTGGGAGGGAGTGTTGTGTTGCTGGGATGCTGGTGGCTCTTGGGATCCCTAGCTCTGGGACTGAGAAAGACAATAATAGATTGGCTCCAGGCATGTGCTTTGAAATCAAACAGACCTGGGTCTAGGTTGGGGTCTGCCACCTGCTGTGTGTGTGTGTGACCTTGAGAATGTCTTCAACTTTCTCCTCAAATGAAGACCTGCATTTCTTTGTTTTTAAAATGGGAACAGCCGGGCTCCGTGGCTCAGCCTGTAATCCCGCGCTTTGGGAGGCTGTGATGAGTGGATTGCCTGAGCCCGCGGGTTCGAGACCCGCCTGGGTAACTTGGCGAGACCTCATCTCTACAACAACAACAACAACAACAAAAATCAGCCGGGCGTGGTAGCGCATGCCTGTAATTCCGGCTACTCGGAAGGCTGAGGCGGAAGGATCGCCAGAGCCCAGCAGGTCGAGGCTGCAGTGGCCGGGAGCGGCCACTACACTCCAGTCTGGGCGACAGAGTGAGACTCCAACTCAAAAATAAAAATAAAAATAAAATGGGAACAATGCTGTAGCTTGTTATATGGATTAAACTTGTTGATGTGTATATATACAAAACTAATATATACCCGGCATTATTATTATCCTTACACATTGTTTGCAAAATGTCTTTCTCCTAACTTGCCTCTCCGGGGGCGGATTTCCAGTTACATCTGCAGAAGTTCTGGGAAAAACCTCCCTCTTCCTCCTCAGACTGTCATGGCCACCATCCCAGGGGCGCACTGCCCAGACGTCTCTGGCTGCTAAGGGTCCACTCCAGCTGGGCAGGACTCCTGGCTGCCTCTCTGTGTCCTTGCGCTGTGAGGCCTTTTTTCACTTTTTGTTTTTTAAATATTTCCCGAAGCTGTAATTGCTACACTTCCTCAAATGTTTTTAATACAGGCAATCAGTGACTACTGCAATTAGGAGGGCCTAATTACCATCGGCATTCTTTCTTTTCTCCCAGAAACCACCATTGGAACAGTCACAAATAAACCTTAATGAAGACCAAAGATCTTTCTCTAGTCTAAAGCCGTTTGTAATCATGATCTCTTATTGTCAAAGCCAGCAGGCAGAGGAGTCCTTTGAAGGACTATTACATATTCAGCAGCAGCAGAAGCGGCAGAGAAAGATGTTCTACGGCCCAGGCAAATGACGGAGAGGGCTTGCCTTCAACCTATTGTTGTTGTGCTTTAATTTATTTGTCTGATAAAGTCTTAAGTCACTCTTTAAAAAATGTTATCGGATATGGCATATGAATGGTACATTGAACAAATCTTAAGTGTAAAATTTGATAAGTTGTAAAATAGATGTAGACCCCATAAAACCATTGAAGAGATCAATATATAGAACATTTCTAGCATTCTGGAAGGCTCCTTGAAGGCCTTCTGTGGTATATCAGTCAGAGTTGAATCAGAAAACAGAGCTACACTGAGTGATAGGGAATCAAGGATTATAAGAATTTGGTCTTAAACAACTGAAGAAACAAAAGTCCAAAAAAGAGCAGGGAGCCTGAAAAAAGACGCTCACCAGCTGTCCTGAAGTTCTGACATGTGGGTGAAAAAGTCAAAGCTTATAGGTGGTCTGGTGCAGTGGCTCATGCCTACAATCCCAGCTACTCGACGGGCTGACCTGGGAAGATCACTTGAGGCTGGGAGTTCGAGACCAACCTGGGCAACATAGGACCCACCTCTTAAAAAAAAAACTTTCAGAGAAGTCTGGGAGCCAGTCACATTCAGCTTTTGGGGTCTGCTGGAGAAACCCACAGAAGGCTGTCTGGAACCCACCAGCACTTCTGCATCTGTCTCACTGTCTCAAACCTTCAGGATACCCAGGTGCTGCTTCACATCTGCCTCCCACATCTCACACACCTTCACTTTTGTTGCCTTAGAGGGAAGAGGTTTTTGAGAAATATGGTTCCCAGTGGAACCAAACTCATTGTAGAACAACGTGGTACCTATGGAAAAATGTTTATGTTCACTAAATGTGACTAATGGGGTTGTATCCTCCAGCTGAGACTGTAGGGCTCTTGAAAGTCTATATTCCAGTCACATGCCACTAGTATAGCAATTTTCCCAGAGCTGGCGAAGAGAGGAGGCTACTAGTCACTCCTCATTCCTGTTCCCATCTTTCTTCAAGAGAAAATTGTAAGGTGGTGGCTAATGCCTGTAATCCCAACACTTTGGGAGGTGGAGGTGGGAGGATTGCTTGAGCCTGGGAGTTCAAGATCAGCCTAGGCACCATAGCAAGACCTCGTCTCTACAGAACATTTTTTAAAAATTAGCTGGGTGTGGTGGCACACACTTGAAATCTTAGCTACTCAGGAGGCTGGTTCAGGAGGATCACTTGAGCCCAGGAGCTGGAGGCTGTGGTGAGCCATGATCATGCCACTGCACTTCAGCCCGGGCAACAGAGTGAGACCCTGACTAAGAAAAAAAAAAAAAAGAAAGAAAGAAAGAAAGAAAGAAAAAAAAACAATACTGACAGAATTGGGTCAGATTCCAGAACAATGAGCTACACTTATCAGTGGCCAAAATCATTATGTGTTCACATGATATTTGTGGCTGTCTTTGGCTGTGGAGGTAAGAGAGTGGTTCTCAACTTTGGCTGCACAATAATCATCTGGGAAGCTTTCCAAAATGCTGATGCCTGGGCCCCATGCCCAAAGATTCTTATATAATTGATCTAGAGTATGGCCTGGGCTTTAAGAAAATCTCCTCAGATGATTCTGATGGGCAGCCACAGTTGGAAACCACTAGAAGGGCAAGACTTGCAGCTTGCTGGGCTGGTTCTCTTTCAGGCTTTATTCTTTCCCACACAGCAGAAAGGTTAAATGGAACTGAAAGGGCTGGCCTCCTTGGGGTAGGTCTGATCACTTCTTTCCTCAACACTCATTTGTTTTTACCTCCAGCCAGTTGGTGATAAAACCACCTAGGCCGGGAGCGGTGACTCAAGCCTATAATCCCAACACTCTGGGAGGCCAAGAAGAGAGGATTGTCTGAGCCCAGGGGTTCAAGACCAGCCTGGGCAACTTGGCGAGACTGTGTCTCTACAATAAATTTAAAAAATTAACCAAACGTGGTAGCGCATGCCTGTAGTTCCAGCTACTTGGAAGCTGAGGCAGAAGGATTGGCTTTGTCCAGCAGGTCAAGGCTGCGGTGGCTGTAAGTGTGTCACTACACTTCAGTCTGGGTGACAGAGTGAGATTCCAACTGAAAAAAAGAAAAAGAGACTTGGGCCTTAAGACTAAATTATCTGCTCCAGTTCCATTGACCAGAGATTCCTACATTCCTGCAAACTCTGTACAATTGTGGGAGGGAATCTACAAGGGTTGGAGAGAATCTGTATGAGCATAGATCTATTCATCTGGATCAGAATTCTCAAAATTCTCTGGAATTCTTAAAAAAAAAATCCCTTGTAGGGTGCTTGCATAAATAAACATTCGCATACCTAGCCCTGAATTGTACCCCACATATTCAGAAAAAAAAAGTCTTGGCCTGTAATCTCAGCACTTTGGGAGGCCGAGGTGAGTGGATTACCTGAGCCCGTGGGTTTGAGACCATTCTGGGCAACTTGGCGAGATCTCGTCTACAATAAATAAATAAATAAATAATTAGCCAGGCATGGTAGCGTGTGCCTATAGTTCCAGCTACTTGGAAGGCTGAGACGGAAGGATCACCAGAGCCCAGCAGGTCGATGCTGGGGTTGTCATGAATGTGCCACTGCACTCCAGCCTGGGTGATGGAGTGAGACTCTAACAATAACAAAAAAAAAAATTCCTTGTCTGGGCCCCACCTAAGTCCAACTGAATCAGACTCTCAGGAAGAGGTGTTTTATATTTTATACAATCTTGCTTATTTTACAAAAATTTTTATTGTTATATTATAATAGAGTAGTAATCCTTCCGTATACAGTTCAATACGCTTTGACATAATATATACCTATGTACGACTACCACCCAGATGAAGCTATAATGCTCTTCCAGCACATGCTAGAAAGTTCCTTCAGGCCCTCCCTGGCAGTAACTCTTCCCACTCCACCATGACAGGATATCACTACTCTGACTTCTATCCCCCTAGATTAGTTTTGTCTGTTCTTGATGTCATACAAATGGAGCTGTGTAGTGTGTGAGATTTATCCATGTTGTTGCGGGCAGTGGTCAGACAAGGAATATACCACAATTTATTGACCCATCTTATTGATGGTGGAATTTGGTTGTTTTTCATTTTATTGACTACCTGTGAACATCTTGTACACTCGTGTCTTTTGGTGTACTTGTTTCTGTTAGACGTACATTTAGGAGTGGGATCATGGGGACATAGGGCAGGAGTGTGTTGAGTGTTTATAGATAGGGAATTGGGTTTTTGTTTGTTTGTTTGTTTTTGAAGTTTCCAAGGTGGTTCTAATGCTTAACTAGACTTGTGAATAACGATCTGAAGGTTAAGTAGAGGTAATAAATGTGGGCTGCATTGTAATTAAAAAAAGGGGTAGCTGTGTCTTTACCATAATAAGGCTAGATTTATTATTTCTCATGGAATAAGGTCAAGGTCAAGGCATAAGAGACAAACAGGTGTCTTGGGTGGTTTTCAAAGTGACACTAACGTCATGCCTGGCTTAAATAAGCCATAGCAGAGAGTGAAAGTATCTACTGCAGCCGGGCTCGGTGGCTCAGCCTGTAATCCCGCGCCTTTGGGAGGCTGAGGTGAGTGGATTGCCTGAGCCCGCGGGTTCGAGACCCGCCTGGGCAAGCAAGACCTCATCTCTACAATAAAAATCAAAAAATTAGCCGGGC
>CAUYQG010200292.1:0-15032 GCA_963574415.1 Tarsius wallacei | reverse complement strand
TTTTTGATTTATTGTAGAGATGAGGTCTCGCCAAGTTGCCCAGGCGGGTCTCGAACCCGCGGGCTCAGGCCATCCACTCACCTCAGCCTCCCAAAGCGCGGGGTTACAGGCTGAGCCACCGAGCCGGCTGGCCCTATCATTAAAAGGAAGTTTCATATGACTGTTGATGATTCATAGGCTCTTTCAGAGTTTCCAGATATTAATTTTGAATTATTTGCATTTATTATTTTGGTATTATATTCTTATGCTAAATTAAAATATGATTTCATCATCATATTAAAGCATAAAATATGAGCTCACCCAAAGCAATGTATCAACATATGAGCCTGCAAACATGAAGGTATTAAGTGGCAGCATTGTGTGGAGGATAGCACCAGGACTAGCTAAGAGTCCCCATCAAGGCCCACATAAAGGAAAGACTGGGTACGAGTGAGGCAGTTCCCAGGTGGTGTGGTGTTATCCCTATCCAGAGAAGCAAGGAGATGACTAACCGTGCCTAGAGCTTTATCATTGTTGTTGGTGGTACTCATAATGTTGGTGGTGATTTGGGTTTCCATTTTGATCAAAATTTTGCAATTTTTATGCTGATTCAAAAAATGAAGCATTAGCATAATGTTTTATATCTTGCTTTGGGATTTTATAAACAATTCCGTTCTATTGTTCAGGAGTTACTTGGTTTTCTTTCTTTGGACGCTCTGGAAATTAAATGTATAGTTTGAAGAGGCAGCCTGTCTTGTGGGATAGCTGTGTCTTTGCTCACCACGCTTCAACCATCACCTTTACTGTTGACCACCACTCCTACTCACCTGTGATCTTCACTCTGCCGTGGGATGGAGAGGTGGCTACCTGTAATCTAGTGGGAATCTACTTCCCTGTGGGACTTTATGGGATGTCTACTATTCTAAAAGACCAAAACAGGGCGCTAACATCTCCAAGTTGATTCAGGCACTCATTGTTTGTCATAACAAAAATATGTGAGTGCAGACAAATTATATGCCATGCATTGATTCATGTAACATTTTACACAATTGGCTTTCAAATGAAATTTTTTCCATTTGAATTTCTAACCAAATTTTAGCCTGTAGCTTTAAAGGAGAAATCTACAAAATTCAAGAGTTTAAATACAAAAAATGAATTTGTAGGCTTTCTTTAGCCAAATTTCAAAACTTTATACTTCTTTAACTCCATGATGTTTATTTGAATACTTTATAACCTATTATTTCTCTTTTGCTTCTTTATGATACAAGACTTTTACCATTTTCCTAATAAGAGTTACTTAGTTACACTCATAGAAGTTAGAGTTTCAATATTTGTTTCTCCAGTTAAATGTGTTATATTTAATTGTATTCAAAAATCTCAAACTAATTTTGTTTTGATGAATATGAAAAAGAGCTTATAATGAGATGTGCTGTTAAACAAAGCTTTATGTTTTGTTTTGCTTAAAATAACAATATAAATTAATGAATAAAATTATTTATGTGGGAAGACTGAATTCAAAATTTCCAAACTTCTTGGCAATACAATGCCTATGTTACAAGCGAATCTGGATAACCAGCTGAATGTTCACAGCTTTGCCAAGTTGAATATAAGTTAAGAAAATAAATTATATTAGTGTGTTTCAAAGTGTGCAGTGAATAAGTTGCACATCGAATTGATAATACATTTATTTGTAAAATATATGAATTGAGCCCTTGTTGCAGGTAGATGCTTTCAAAGGTAAGACACGATCCCTGAGTTCATGGGGCTAATATGGAATGTGAATTACATGTGGAAGGGCAGGGGCAATTTGGAGAATAAAGAAAAGAAAAGTAGTTTTGGTAAAGGAAACCACTCAAGCACATGCACAAAGGTTGATAAACACAAGGCATGTCAGAAGTCATAAAATATGCCCATAATATAAGGTGTAACATATGGAGAAATTAGTAGATAAAACCTTTTCACTTTTATCAATTATTTATTTTGCATTAACAACACACACTGAGAAAACCGGGTTAAATCTAAGTTGTGTCTGGTGTACGTCCAAGGTACGTGTGGTGAAAGAGGAGTCATGAAGAGAAGATGGAGGAATAGCCAACCAAAGTTCATTTACCGAGAGGATCCTGTAAGAAGATTCCATTTTGACAAAGGTGGAGTTTGACTTATGAACAGCCTCAGAAATCAAAGAATGGAGGCTTTTCTTTTTTATGTGTGCCTCCCAACTTAACTTGACTCTACACTTGTCTGAGTGTTATAAAGGTGATGGGGCACAATATTAGAACAACAAAAACTATTTTGCCAAAATCTATGAAATTTTCAAAGAAGCAAGAACTGCTTATGGAAGTCTGCAGCAGCAGATCACAACACGCACAAACATACAACGTCATTCCATCGTTTTTAGCCATAGGCCACACAACTACACCAGTGCCTGGATGACGGTGCCTAGAAGAATGTTAAAAGCACTGCCCATCAGACATAATGGCATCTCCAAGGAGGAGATGATGGCATCAAATGCATATTGATACCCAGTGGATGAAGTAGGGTGATGTATGCTGAGACACGGCTGTGGCAGATAAAGCCATGGGAGGTCGACTTGAGTGTGAGATGTGGTGCTTACCAGGTTTATGTCCAGGAGAAAGGGGTAACCATAAAACATAGCAATCAGCAATCCTCACTGAACTCAGCCAAATAACAGTGATAGCTAGAGAGAAAGAAGCTTTGGTTAAACTTACTTGCTGGCTAGGATATTTGTTTATAATACATATCCTGGTACTTTCAAACTAATCAAAGACATTTAAGCAAAGGAAGAATCATTGAGATTAGGATTAAAACAAACAAACAAAAAGCTGGGCATTGTGGTTCACACCTGTAATCTTCCCTGCACTTTGGGAGGCAGAGGCGAGAGGACTGCCAGAGCCCAGGGGTTTGAGACCTCCCCGGGCAACTTGGCAAAGCTTCATCTCTACAATAAATTAAAAAATTAGCCGGGTGCTACGGTGTGTGACTGTGGTTCCAGTTACTTGAAAGGCTGAGGCAGAAGGATAACCTGAGCCCAGCAGGTTGAGGTTGGAAGACTTTGAATGTGCCACTGCACTCTAGTCTGGGAGACTATATATATACAGATATATATATACATATATATATATATATATACGTATATATATATACATATATATATACGTATATATATATATATCTCCATAGATTGCTGAGGCACATGCGCAAAATGTACAAACAATATATTCATTGAGTTAAAAGGTAGTAAAGTTTAGATAAAGGCATTGCTTATAATCTTACCAGCAAGACACAGTCATTTAGATATATATTCTTATACTAATTAATATTTATATTCTTCTAAAATTGTCCAAAGTATAGAAAGTGAGCAAGAAGAAAATATATAAACTCATATTTGGACCTGATTTTATCACCTATATAAGCAGCATAAATAATATTTGATGTCTGGAAATAGAGACCTTCTCATTTATGTATTTCTCTATTTGCTCTCTAAGCAGCAAGCAAATTAGGTATTTATTATTTGTGTGTGACTATATGTGTAAATGTGTATTGTGTATATAGATACAATTGCATTTATTATACATATTATTTAATTAATACTATATTGGTGACTTCACAGACTGTGCACTTTTTAATTTATGGCCTTTTAATGTAATGCTGGAGTTCCTAAGTATTTGTCTGATTACTTGTCTCTTATAATAGACATTCACTTTAGGCCAAAGTTCGAGAAAATTCTCTTCTCATCAGTTTAAAAACCAAATGAATAGGTTTTATATGAAACACAAAGTAAATTTTTCTAATATTTCTATTTATTATTTTCTCAAAATAACATTAAAATATAATAATCTGTCACTCACATATGCTTCTCAGATTTCTGGCCAAGGTTTACAAGAACAGTGGACAAAAAATCCATGCTGTTCCATGGTCATGGTCTGGCTGATGCTTCTCCAGAGATGCCTGGCAGTTTCCACCTTGTCGTACAGGCTGTCGTTAGGGTACCAGTCTTGTGAGAGGCTGCATTTGGCTTCAGTGAAAAAAAATTTTTTTTTTTTTTAGATTCTTTCTATGCATTTGCCCATTTCATGATGGGTGATTTACGAGCGCACCTGCCCGCACCAAGCTGAGGGTCCATCATTTTTTATCAAAATCAGCATGACTCATTCCCTTCCCTTCCTATTCACCCAATATAGCTCCAAGTGGCTGTTTTTTGTTTTGTTTTGTTTTCTTTGATGAAAAAAAGCACTCAAGCCGGGCTCAGTGGCTCAGCCTGTAATCCCGTGCTTTGGGAGGCTAAGGTGAGTGGATGGCCTGAGCCCGCAGGTTCGAGACCTGCTGGGCAACTTGGTGAGACCTCATCTCTACAATAAATCATTAAAAAAAATCAGCTGGGCATGGTAGTGCATGCCTGTAATTCCGGCTACTTGGAAGGCTGAGGCGGAAGGATCGCCGGAGCCCAGCAGGTCGAGGCTGCAGTGGCCGCTATTTTGCCCATGTGAAAGAGGTGAAACAAAAAAATGTCAGAAGCACCACAGGCATCAAAATTGGCAAGTTCCAACACTTTTGAGTAGTGGAAAAAGCGTCTCAATAGGTGCATTACATCAAATGGAAAGTGCTTTGAAGGTGACTGAAGTTTCAACATGTAAGAATAAATACACAATTCTTTTATAAATAAATTCTGGGTTTTGAGGGAGGGGCCTTCCTAACTTTTTACTTCCCTCGTTTCAGCATAGAGAGTTACTACAAAGTGTCATTCCCGGGAAAATTCTTATGGAAAGGTACAAAAAAGTAAACATCAAATGATAATTCATGCCTCATATCGCAGATTGTTTAAAATATTCCACGGAAAAACATTGGCCTACATCTTGCTCTCCTACTGACAGGTGAAGAAACATGGCAAAAGGCAAAACCCTTGACTCACTAAAGCAAGATTATCCCAGAATTCCCTGGTAAAACAATATAGGTTACTACACTCAACATGCATACCGCTTTAGGTTTTCTTAATGGAATTGAGATTTCTTTGTTGTTACCATTGGTTCTCACAATCCATGTGGTTCAAGGAAAGTTGAAAAACTTGACTCCGCTTTTAGCTTCAAAGGTAAACTCTGAGGGAGGGGAGGAAGGGAGGGAGGGAGGGTACTGCCATATCATCTAGATAGTAGTAATTCACTTAGCATTACACCAATGTTTCTATTTTGAACCACAACTTAAAGAAGAAAGTTTAGGAGAGAGAGAGAGGAGAATTCTAAGCAGACAGTGGCAGCAGAGTAATTCTGGATCTCCTTGAATCCAATCTTCGCTAAATTAATGGAGAAACCAGTAAATCAAGAACAAAAAACTGCCGATCGCATTACAAAAAGAAACAAAGCACTATATGGAAAGGTATTCCCATAAACCCCAAAGCAAGAGTAGATGAGAGCAGACTATGCATGGCTACACAGTACTCATGGTATTAGAGACGGTGGGAGGGAGTGGAGAAAAGACCAGAGATTTGCCCCAGCCCTGACAGCTTGCAAATCCCCTAATCAGCAATCAAATAGAAAACAAGCACAAGAGAAGTAACAGATGCAAAAAACCCTCCTAAAAGTGTAAGAGACAGGGAGGAAGCAGGTCATTTTTTTTATCGCTTCATGAAAACTACAAAAGAGGGAGATGTAAAGATGTTAAGCTAGAAAAGTTATCTTGGCCCACTTCTTCCTAAATGTGCAGGAAAACTTATGTAATTTAAATGAATTTCAGACAGTACTCTGTCAAATTCCATTCAAAATTATCATAAGGAAAAAAGGGTAACTCTCCTACAGATAATAAAAGCAATTTGAAAAGATAAATGAAAACTTTAATATTTCAGATGAGATTGGGAGCATTCAGGGTGGCATGGTCACAGAGGAATATTTCAAAACCAGCTGAATAAAATGAAGGAAATAATAGGAGTTACAGAAGAACAAAGTAAATTAGGATTAGAAGAAAAGCTAAAAAAAAAAAAAGAAAGAAAGAAAGAAAGGGGAAAGGAAGATTGAAAAGAAAGTCTAAAAATGTTAGAAAATAATTACTAATTTCAATTCAGAAATAAAAAATAAAATACAAGTATCACATGAACATACAAGATGAAAATAACAGTGGAATTTACATATAAAACCGAAAGATGCTTTTTAAAATAAATCAACAAAATAGACAAAAACCATGATCCAAATTAATCAAGAAAAAGTTCAAATACTGTAAGCAAATCAGATATGCTCAAGAAAAATAACCATGAAAGCAGAGAAAATATTAAAAATCATTTTAGTGTAGATGGCATTATTGTATTTAGATAAATATAAAGTCTTAATCAAGTAAACATAAAAAGAACAGGACTTTCTAAAATCCGACTCTGTAGAGACCGAAAGTTACCCTATATGAAGTCACACAGTTGCAGCCCTAGACCCAAATTATGCCACAGGGAATTTTACAATCCTTTGATGATCAGACAGCTCCAGTGAAACCATTCAAATTATTTGCCATTTTCTAAAAATAAGCGGTAAAGGAAAGCATCCAAAATCATTTTATCCTGTGAATATAATAGAATATAATAATAATAATAATAATAACATACTTCCAAATATGAGCAAGTACCAAAAAAAGAAAACTAAAATGTGATTTCACTTTTGAACATTTTTGCAAATTCTTGATAAAGACAAAGCCAACAGCACACTAAATATTTTATGCATCATGACAAAGTAGGGTTTCTTCTAGAATCTTAAGAGTGATTCAATATTAGGAAATCTATTATTAATAGATTGAAGAAACAAAATTCTATTTAATTTTCATCAATGCAGAAAATGCTTTTGGAAAAATGTTAATACCTATGTCTGTTAAAAACTCTCAATAATCAGTGTCACTGACATATCATTTTATAGACCCTGAAAGGGTCCGTTGATCTTGGTGACTCACTGGACTTTGGAAGCAAAGATGTGGGAAGAAGTGAAGATGCTTACAAATTGTCTAGTTTGAATATATATTCTACCAAAAAGAAATATAGAGGAATCTGAAGAACTATGGACGTGAGTCCTTTATAAACTAATTATGAGTTTAGTTTTGGTTTTCTTGAGTTGAAAAACCAGGAGAATATTGAAGTATTCATGTCTTAGAATTAGTGAGGAAATGAGGATTTGGGAATATGAGCCTACCTAAAGATACGGTGCTAGAGACATAAATTAGAGCACCATCAGCTTAGAGATAAGAAGTGATTTTAATTTATTTTTTTGTAGAATTATTATAATACATATATTAAGGAAATGCTATTGAAACCTTTTTTGGATGTGGTAAAATTTCACATATTCTTTTGTGTCTTATAAACATTTTTCATTTCTTCCGTTTAATGTATATGCTATTCAAAATTATGAAACATTTCTACTGCTCTCATTACATAGCTTTTAGATTGCTGTTTATATGTAAAGGTATTTTACAAGCTTTAATTAGAATGCTGTTAGATATTGAGACGCGCTTACCCTTTGTAAAATGTTACCACCCTGAGATGTGTTTTAAAAAATAGTCTGATATTTATAACTGTTACTGGCTCAATTTGGAAAGGTCTCTTTTAATTCGGATATGTTGTCTCCACTGCATAAAGGAAAGATAGTCATTTTTGTTAAATGACTCCTTTGTGCCAGGCAATTAGCATTTCTTTTTTATGTTTGAGGCTTTTATATGAGGCAGGCCAGGGTTTGAAACCAAATCAATCTGCTCTCTTCCTATGACTCAACAGTAAGTTTTTTTTTTTTTTTTTTTTTAAGATTCTTTCGCTATTAACCCAAATTCAAATAGCTGGATCATCTAATAGACTTTTTTTAACATTATGGTTGGTATGGATAATTATATTAATAAGCATAACTACCATTACTGAAGGCCTTCTAGTGCTAGGAACTGTACGAGGTCTATTATCTTCTAAATTTTTAACACTTAGGAAAAACCCAATGAATTATTGATACAGTATCATTTTACCAGAAGATATCAGAATCAAAATGATGAAGCAATGTGCAAAAATACTTATTTAAACCTGGCCCCTAATTGGTTTGGGATAATGAATACATAAATGGTAAGTACCCAGGCTAGAATTAAACCTGATGACTTTTTGAATGCAAAACGTGTACTCTTCCTTTCATGTGGTCTGGTAGGTTTCCAGATTAGCTCTATTTCTCATCTGCTTGCCTCTGATTACCGTGAGAAAACAGGCCCTTGCTTGGTGTGTGACGATTGTATTTTTCAAAGATGGCAGTGACGTTTCCTTTCACCCCACATACTCTTCTACCGCTTCCCTATCAAGGCGCAGAGTCTCATTCTCGTTCTTGAGAACGTGGTAGAAGTGTTGCTATGTGACGTTCAAGGCTAGATCACAAAAGACACATCGGCACACCCTAAATTGGCATGCAAGCAGTTCGACACCACCCGTGCTGCCATGGCGAGAGGAAGCCTACACCAGCCCATGCCAACAGGCAGCCTCTAAGTGCAACAGCTCCAGACATTGCAATTACAGGAGGAATTTTAAGCCAGAATTCACGAGCATCCTCTCCAATTTCTTATTCACTAAAACTGTAAGACGTTGTTGTTACTAATCACAAGTTTTGACTTGATGTCTTGTGTAGCAATAGTTATAGGAATAGGCACTTATGACAAGGGTTGACAAACCATGGTAGGCAGGCAAAATCTGATCCACCACCTCTTTTTGTAAATAAAATTTTATTAGTAAATAGCCATATCCATTTGTTTACATATTATCTGACTGCTTCAAGCAGAGTTTAGTAATTTTAACAGAAATTCATTTTAGTATTTCCTCTGACTCTTGAATCTGTCATCTCCAAAAACAAAGCTTTTATATGTTTCACAACAAAATACTGTGGACTATTTTGAGACGAGTTGTAGAGCCCTGCACAAATACCAGTTTTCCTTCTCTTTTTTCGTAACAAAAAAAGTTTAAAATTAACATAATAATTGTACATATTTGGGTATACAGTGATGCTTTGGTAAGCATAATGTACGGTGATCAGATTAGGATAATTTACATATTCATCATCCCAAATATTTATCCATTTTTTTGTGTTGGAGCATTCAGCATCCTCCTCCCACCTATGTGAAACAATATAATATATATTGGCAGTTATAGTCATACGAAAGTAGTAGAGAACACGAAAACTTTCTATGTTCTACCCTGCACATACACAGCAAGAACTAGTTTCCGAATCTTAATTTCTTCCCTTATGATGGTAGAATAGTTTCAAAGCGGCATCTTTATTTTCTTTCTTGTCTTTATGCTTTTGTGAAGGTCCTTCCCATACTGGCTCTAAAGTTGTTCATGCTGTCCTAACATATTCTCTTTGGCCCATGGGACATGATTGCACATTGTCACTTGCACTCTCTGGCTGCAGGAAACCTTTCTCCCACAACCTCAGTGAGCCCAGGCTCACCCGCTGAGACGTCCCAGACTTCAAGCTGGGAGCTCAGACACACGTTAGCGAGGCAATCTTAGATCAGCCAGACCCAACTGAGCCAACCCAGAATCATGAAACTGTTAATATTGGCTGTTTTCAGTCATGAAGTTTTGGGAAGGTGTGATATACAGCCATCTAACTGGTACCTCTATAAAACCAGCTTTAATGCTCTCTGTCTCTATTCCTTGTATACAACTGGGAGTGAATCTGGTAAAAACATTAGCCTCAAGAAGCAATATAGGTTAAAAGCAAATGTAAGTCAAAGAAAAATTCTTTATACTCTCTAATAATACATTCTGCATTCTTTAACAAGAGAAGCTAGGAATTAGAAGTTGAATGATGCTTTCATGCCTATTTCTTGAGTTTTATTTCAAAGAATGATGCCTTCATACCTATTTCTTGAGTTTCATTTTAATCACCAAATCTTGGAAGGGTGATTTTTGTCTTTATCCAGTGTGGCCTGAGTCAGGTTCTCATGGGGCTCAAGAAACATAACAAGGGTATAGGAAGAATCAGGAAAGGTTGGAGACTTTCAGATTAAATGAACAGATAAAGAAACTTTTAGAATGAAGTTTTAGAGATAATTTTAAGACTTTCTAACTTTACTTTGTCAATAATAGACAAGTTAACATCAGAATCTAGGGCAATGAAACCAATCTAGGGGCTTGGTGAAAAGTCTCTTCTCACTGCCCACATTAATTTTCCCCCTAAAAGAAAGGTATTTATATACGTACCATGACTACAGGCTCAAATAAAATAATCTTTCGGCAAATTGCATTTCCAGTATTTCATTTCCCAGTGGTAAGGCCAAACAAAATGTAGATGAAAAACATCAAATGCAGCTACCTGCTGCTGAAGCACCGGGCAAGACGCCCTCCGCAGGCATTCTAATAGGCTCACGGTGAGTGCTTTTTGTGCTGCTGAACTGCGCTGTACAATCACAGGATAATTTAGAACAAAAAGGAAAGGTCGGGCATTTAATGCTGCGAGGAGTGACCTTTTCACTCGCAACTCTCTGTGAAAGCGTCTGTACTCGCGAGTTTAGATGCACCTTTTACGGAAATTGCACAATCCCCTCCAGGAGCTGCGTTTCCACTTGGAAGGGGCCCCTGTCGGGAATGGGATTCTGCTGAGACACTGCCAGAGAAGCAAAGTCCTCCTTGTCCCCCTGAGAGATGCAACTGGAAAAGCCGAGTAGGGAAGATGACGGCTTCCATGCCAAACACTAAGGCTAGGCATCCAGGTGTTGATGTGAATCCCAGCAGTGGCCCTTCCTCTTCCTCATCAGGAAGAACATGGGGTCGGCCAAAGGTCAGCGGTGTCAGGAGCCTTCGGTTCAAAACGTGTTCAACTGGCAGTTACACTTCTGTTATTAGATGCCCTTCTTCAACAAAATGAAACTTCCTCTTTAACTCAGATTCTCAAGGTCACATGGACTAGAAAGAGCGTCCTGTAGTAGTGGCTGGAATAAGTGCTATTTACATAATAAAGGTTTGATCAAGGTTATTTGAATTCAGTAACACATCGTCTCTTGGGTAACAACCTGTGCATTCGTACTTCAAAGAAACTAATGTGAGAAACTGGACTTCTCCTCGGTACAATTCAGCAGATAGTCCTAAATGCTCGCTGCGCATCTCTGCCCGGCCCTAGGCCAGACACTGTGGTGATCAGAAGGCCCAGGACAGATTCTCCGGCATTGTTCTCACAACCAGATTTCTCCACGTATCACCCTTGATCCCACAGCTTATCAATAACACAGCAAGCTCATGCCAATTTCTCTTTTAGGTTTTGGGGATTTTGTTTTTTGCTGAGGCTTATCTGAAACCTGTGCATTCCCACATCCAAAGGACACGATGGTGTTCTCCATTTAATCTGTTCTACAGTAACTGTTTACACGACCGTAATTTTATTTCTGGAAGCATTACCCTTCTCCATCGGTGGCCCCTTCTTCTCGGTCTCCTTTCCGGGCTCCTTCTCCCCATTTGCCTAGTGCTGGCATTGAGGTGCTAGTCCTAGAGTTGAGGACTAGGCTGCCTTTCATCTTCATTGGTGCTTTTCCCTGAATGAGCTCGTGGACTTCCATGAGTCCACGAACAGAGTTTAAATCTCCAACCCTGAACTCACTTCTGAGCACATATTCGTGCATTCATGCTTTAATTTTTTCATTCATGCTTTCCAGAAATAGAAGGGAAGCAGCAGATATTATAAAGATGTCAAATCAAGAATGAAGACGCTATCTGGAGTTGTTCTAGGAGCTGTCAGAGAGTTGAAAGCAGAAAAAGTTGAAGGAGACGGACTCTGAGAAGTAATATCAGTATTTAGGAATGATGAGGCACAAATCTTTATTTTCATTATAGGTTCCTCTTTTCCTGGTGATTCTGAAAATGCTACACACAGACCACCTCACTGGAGCCAATATGGTCAGTTGTTTAAAAGAGGCATCCCGAGACCCTGAACCAAACCGACTGAGTCAGAACAGCTGAAGGTTATTGTCACACATGGAATAGAGTTTAGAAACACGGTTTTAAACTCTGTTTTGAAATTGTTTTAGGACTGTAAGGAGAAATTGAAGATTTCTCATGACTCTCTTATAATGAGGAATTTGAGTATACTTTGCTACACTTTAATGCCTTAGAGAACTAGAGTGATAGAGAAAAACGACATTAAAATATAAAGAAAAGGAAATTCTCAAAATACGATATGCATGGTATAGGATAAAATTTATGTCAAACAGAGAATAAACACAATTTTTATAAATACAGACTATAGTTTGTTTTAAGGCTATGAATTTGCTTTTAAGTATGAGTTTGGCTCCATTCCAATGGTGTTGTGTGTTTTACTGTTTTATTGTGTTTCTTTGTTTTTGAACTTAGTCTTTAATTTGAATCTTGATTTTGTCACTGGACCAGGAGGCAATGGTTTCATTGTTGGCCGAATAATTTTTGGCACTTTTGTTATTTTAAAATGTTTAGATTTTTGTTGTCTTGACCTATACCCAGAATCTCAGAAATTTCTGACTTTATTTTAGCAGTTTTTAAAATAGACTTTATTTTTTACTGTAGTTTTATGCTCACAGCAAAATTGAGCAGGTCCAGAGATTTCACAAATACTCCCTCCCTCCATGCATACACAGCCTCTCCCATTATCAGCAGTTTATTATTTTGTATTTTCAATATTTAACGTTTTAAACTGCAGTCTGTTTATTTTCTGTTTGGCTTGCATTTTACATCATGCATATTGTATTTTAAGAATTTCCTTTTCTTTACAATTTAATGTAGTTTTTTTCTATTTCTCTAATACTCCAAAGCATTAAAGTATAGAAAAGTATATTAAAATCACTCATTACAAGAGAGTATGAATCCTTTCAATCGCTCCTTACAATTCTAACAGTTTTTACTTTATGTAATTCACTATTATATTCTCGAGTGCAAAAAGGCTCATGACTATTATATCTTTTTTAGTGATTTTTACCTTTCATTATTATAAAATATCCTCTTTGTCCTTTTTAATGGTTTTCACCTCAAAAGCTACTTTCTAGGTTATTAATATAACCATACCTGCTTTCTATTCTTTCTTACTTTGAGTTTTTATTAGACCAAAATTATTCATTTACCTGTCTGTTTAGTTCAACCTTTATGTGCCATTTTGCTTCCAATGAATCTGGTATAATAAGCATACAGGTACATATTAATTCACAAAATCTGAGAGTCTAGCTTACTTAAACCACAGTTTTTTTTTTTGTTGTTGTTGTTGTTTTTTGAGTTGGAGTCCCACTCCATCGCCCAGACTGGAGCGCAGTGGCCGCTCCCGGCCACCGCAGCCTCGACCCGCTGGGCTCCGGCGATCCTCACGCCTCAGCCTTCCAGGTAGCTGGAACTACAGGCGCGCGCTACCTCGCCCGGCTGATTTTTGATTTATGGTAGAGATGAGGACTCGCCAAGTTGCCCAGGCGGGTCTCGAACCCGCGGGCTCAGGCCAGCCACTCACCTCAGCCTCCCAAGGCGCGGGATTACAGGCTGAGCCACTGAGCCGGCTTCCACAGTTGTTTTTCTTTAACAGCTGATATATTGGTTCTATTTTCATTCAACTTCAGTTCTCTTTTTTCAGCTGATTAGCATTTCGTGGTGACCCTCTTTTTCACTCTGATAATTATTGGTTTTAAAATGCTTTAGTCAGTTCTTTTTCCTTCTGTATTTATTTATAATTGCTATATTTAATTATCTACCAATGAATTAAAAATACATTTTGGCTTTATGAAAGATATATTTGGGGTATTTGTATGTCCTACACTACCCCTCATCCACTGGGTGGGCTCAGGAAAACATTTTGCTATTGTTGTGTTTTGCTTTGAGTTTAGTGATTTTTATTTATGCTGATCATAATGTTCCTTTTGCATAAAAGCCTACTTTTATTTGAATAATACAGTAGCCTCATTCATTTATCTGAATGTACATGTTAGCATTTGTGCTTATGTGTTTGTTTGCTTTTTTCTAAGGCCTCATAGTTTTTCACTGACCTGTGTAGTCAGTGGGGGCTTTCTCCTTGAACTTTGGATCCCTCTTTGATAGTCAGTGATGTTTCCTTGTCTGGTATAATCAGGAAGCTAGTGGGCAAGAATACACACCAAGGCAGGGTAACAAGGGGTTTTAGAGCTCAGACTTAAGGGCTTGACTTTCTGAGATAGTATTCATAAAGTGTTTAGAATGATACATGCCAAGACCTACAAAGATATTAAGTATAATTATGCATTTATTTTGTAACAGCTTTATTGATCTATAACCCACATACCATGCAATTAATTTGTCTAAAGTGCACAATTCAATATTTTTTTTTTATATTCATAGAGCTGTACAACTATTACCACAAGCAAAATGAAACCTTGTACTTTATACCCCCTCAAGGCCCTAAGCAACCACTAATTTGTGCTCTGTCTCTATGTATTTGCTTATTTTGGCATTCAGTATAAATAGAATCCTCTTTTGTGATTAGCATCTTTTATTTAGCATAATGTTTTTGAGTTTTCTCCGTATTGTACCATGAGACAGTATTTCTTTTATTTTTATTTTATTTTATTTCTTTTAATTTTATTGAAAAATAATACCCTATTATGCAACCTTAAAAAGGTCAAAATTATGAACTTGCTGCAACTTGGACGGATTTAGAGTATCATGCTCAGTGAGCTATCACAGAAACAAAAAACTGAATACCACCTGTTCTCACTTATAAGTGGACCCTGAGCATTTATCATAATACTACAAGAAAGGGATTGGCAGTAGCAGGACACTGGGGGTGGGTGGGGGGGTGGGCATTACATACATATGGGTACCTGATTGTAAACCAGGCAAAGTGAAGACCAATGGGAGGCCCAAACTTCACCTGTACTTTGACCATTTATGTACCTAATCCGAATTGTACCCCACGTCTTTAAAATTAAATAATAAAACTTTCAAAAAAGAAAAGCAACATTCTATTTATCCATCCATCAGTTGATGAACATTTAAACGGTTTTAACCTTTCGGGGATTATGAATGATGTTGCTGTGAATACAGTTTTTTGTGAGAACATGCTCTCGTTTGGGGGGGT
>CAUYQG010200288.1:0-30083 GCA_963574415.1 Tarsius wallacei | reverse complement strand
TACCACATTTTTTTAATCCAGTCCTCTTTTGATGGACAGCAAGGTTGCTTCCAGGTTCTTGCTATTGTGAATAATGCTGCAATAAACATCCGAGTGCAGGTATCTTTTTTATAAAGTGATTTGAGTTCTTCAGGGTATATTCCCAGTAGTGGGATCACGGGGTCATACGGGAGGTTGGTGTTTAGAGCTTTTAGGAATCGCCACACTGCTTTCCACAGAGGTTGCACTAGTTTACATTCCCACCAACAATGTTTAAGCTGCAAAAGCATTCTCATTTTCACATTAGTCCCATTCCCACCCAGCCCACCAAGATCTGTAGCTATTTTTTAATATATGATATACTAAACATTTGCTTTTTTTGTAAACACATTTTTAAAGCTTCAACAAATGTTTTAATGTAACCTGGTACCAATGTAGCATGGACTTTCCAATTCAGCAAGACTGTAAAATAACAACAGACTAATTCTGATTAACTAACTGGCTTGTTCAATACTACTTGCATTTTCTTTGAGAAATGGGTGCCTCTAGTTTTACCAAACACTGGTTTCTATGATGTAAAAAGATTTTGTTTTATGTCTTCATATCTTTTTCTTATGAAACCATAGTATGAAGAACAAGGGTGAAGTACTGCAGAGGAACTTGGGGTAAAGAAGGATCATTATATTGAGAAAGACTCATTTCTTTGGGTTCCATTTTTCTCTACTAACACTGCTTAGGTTAGTAAGCAATACTGACCTCACCAAAGAACACCTTTCTCTTTCTGCAGCCTCACTCCAATTCCCTAACACGTACCAACCCACATATCATTCTTTACTCTAAGAATTTCTACTTATCTATCAAGAACCATCTCTACTCCTTCTTCATGTTGAGGGCATCAACGATCCCCCCTCCATCTCTGTTCTGCCCAGCCACTTATTTTTCTGTACCATATAGATATTGCTATTTATTATTTTCATTGGTTATTTTAGACTCTGAGACTCTCGAGGGCAAAGACTCAAGGGTTTTTTTCTTTGACATTCCATGCATCATAGTCCATATATAATAAATAATGAGTACATTGGTGACAAACTGAGTAAATAAGTTAGGTTTTATTTATGGTAGATTTTAATGGACAAGAAAAGAAATAGAATTGATAAAAGAAAAAAACTAGACACTTAGATATATAAAAGACACTGAAGGAAACAGCTTTGGGATAAAGGAAAAGTGCTATATTATTTCTAGTCTCCCAAGATGTATTTTTTTCCCTGAAGGTAAGAAATCTGGTGGCCAAAATGTAAAACATCAACATTATAACCTCTTCCTGAGAAGACCCTGTCTCATAACAACCTTGATTTTGACCACAAGAAAAGTGAAATTGAAGCAAGCTCTCATGGCAGAACAACTCTGTTATTATCCTTGAGGAAGAGAGGGAACTGCAACCCAAAAGGGTAGGAGATGGACTTAGAGGTGAAAGTCATGATGGTGATTTGGCCACTGAGGCACTTTGCACTTTGGTGCTGACTTTCAACCATAGATGAAAAGTGAAACCTGTCTTCCCAGAAGAATTAGAACCTGACTATAACTCAATGGACATTGGCTGAAGAAAGCTGGAGCAGAGCAAGGGATCCAGGGCACACTAGAAGGGATTAGAGCCCTGTTGGATTCAAGGAGAAGAGAGATCATAGAATGAATAGAACCACATTTCCCAAAAAATGTTTCCAGACCAAGATCTAGCAAGGTGTTCTGTCCCTTTGGGTTCTCAGTCCAACAAGCATAGCGAACACTGCTCAGCACTGACCTTGCTTGGTCCAGAGTGGGCTTCAATGCTTCTAAATAACATTTCATTATCAAGAGAGGAAATAGGAAAAAGAAAGATGAGATCCAGTCCCAACATGACTGTTGACTGTCCAGCTGGACAACAGGGGTCTGCCTTGGTTGAACTTTTTCCTTCACTGGCTCCAACTCATCTTATGTTCTCTTGAAAGTGACTTTCCGCCGGGCTCGGTGGCTCAGCCTGTAATCCCGCGCCTTTGGGAGGCTGAGGTGAGTGGATTGCCTGAGCCCGCGGGTTCGAGACCCGCTTGGGCAAGCAAGACCTCACCTCTACAAAAAATCAAAAAACCAGCCGGGCGTGGTAGCGCGCGCCTGTAGTTCCAGCTACTTGGAAGGCTGAGGCGGAAGGATCGCTGGAGCCCAGCAGGTCGAGGCTGCGGTGGCCGGGAGCGGCCACGGCACTCCAGTCTGGGCGACAGAGTGAGACTCCAACTCAAAAAAAAAAAAAAAAAAAAAAAAAAGAAAGTGACTTTCCTTTAGCTGGGCGTGGTGGTGCACACCTGTAGTTCCAGTTACTTGGAAGGCTTAGGCGGAAGGATTGCCTGAGCTCAGCGGGCTGAGGCTATGGTAGCTGTGAGTGTGCCATTGCACTCTAGCTTTGGTGATAGAGTGAGACTCCTATTCAAAATAAATAAATAGGTAGGCAGATAGATGATAGATAGATAGATAGATAGATAGATAGATAGATAGATAGATAGATAGATAAAGTGACTTTCTTGACTCCCCAGAGGAAGGAGTGAAAAATATTTTCTGGAAAGAAAAACATTTTTTTTTCCTGATCTCACTGACTCAAGCTATTGCAATAACCATAGTGTAATTGATCAGTACTTTGAACTTACTTGACTCTTATCTCAACAAGTTTCAGTCAAGCATTTCTCAAAATAAATCCCATGGGATGTTAATAGGTGTTTGAAGGAAGGGGGGTCTCTATGGTAAAATATTCTTGTTTAACCATTGTGTTATAGAGAGTTTTGCTCTGTAGGGTTTCTCTGCAGTCTTTAATGCACTGTCATTCCCCAAGTGCAATCCTCACCATCCTGCTCTACATTGTTCCTGAATTTTATTTGTTGCTACTAAGCAACAACTTAATTAAATAGCAAAAGAGACCACTCTCAAGTGTCATCTATAAGACCTAAGATTTCACTTAGTTCAACAGAAATTCATTTAAGGACATTCATAATGGAAACTCCCCATCCACCAGAATTATAACCCATGCTAGGGCTGATACCAGTCCTTACTGCTGAGGATAGACCAGAAGGAAAGTGGGAAGAAGTTTTGATATAGTTAAGTAATCAGAGAAAATGTGTTCAGAACTGCCAGTCACTTTTTCCCATTTTTAGGCTAGCAGCATAATTTTCTCCCAGAGACATTGTCATTTTCCCCCCCACAAAATATTAGAAGGCTGCCAGGCCTTAACAACTGTTGAAACCAAAGTTCTTGGTAATTTAGTTGTTCTTGCCCCCTGACTGGTTTTATATTAGTCAGGGTAAGAATTCAAAATGCTTGGTTTTCTTGGTCAGGAAAGACCAGTAACACTTTCTTTGCCTTAATTCTCCTTAAAGAGTTAATAATAGTCCCTAATATAAAACGTGCTCCCTAAAAATTATCTTTGGCTTGAAAATTAATTTTACATTTCACTACGTTTTTATTTAAAACATGGTATTCTAAATAGGGAATTAAGAATATTAGTGATAAGACTTGAAAAATGGTTAAAATTTACAAGACAGGTGAAGTTTTCTTTTAGAATGATCGAAATCTGAAATTCATGATTCTTGAGGGAGATGAGATGGAACAGGCATTGGCCCCACAGTCTGATTTTATCAGCTGAAAATACAATGTGAAGTTGGCCTTATTATCTTGCAAATAGCTCCTAAATGTGGAGTTTTCTCTTTGTCTTATTCATCCTCACACGACACACAAAAAAGAAACGGATTACTGGGTCCAGAATGCCACCATTTTCTCATTTTCTTCCTCTTACCCACAAACTTGTCTGTGTACCCCTTTTCCCAAACTCTTTGTCTGTCTCCAAAACAATTGAGCCCTTTGAAAGCAAGAACTAGAAGTCATGCTTGGTGCATACAACAGAATCTACAAGTACTTGTCAAAGAAATGAGTCAATAGTTGCTAAAGAAATCACCATACAGTCCTTCCATGTGATAGACATAATGTGGTCACTAAAAATAGCATTTCTAGCCAGGTGGGGTGGCTCAAGCCTATAATCCCAGCACTTTGGGAGGCTGAGGTGAAGGGATTGCCTGAACCTGTGGGTTCGAGAACAGCCCAGGCAACTTGACGAGACCTCGTCTCTACAATTAATCAAAAAAATTAGCCGGGTGAGGTAGTGTGCCAGTGTGCCTGTAGTTCTGGCTACTTGCAAGGCTGAGGTGGAAGGATCGCCTAAGCCCAGCAGGTTGACGGAGTGAGACTCCAACTCAAAAAAAAAAAAAAAAAAAAAAAAAAATATATATATATATATATATATACATATAGAGAGAGAGAGAGAGAGAGAGAGAGAGAGAGAGAGAGAGAGCATTTCCAAAGAGGATCATATAGTTGGAGAAGGATCAAGATATTCTTTACCAAAAACCAGTGGGTGTTGCAGATACCAGTTTAGAGAAATAAAACTATGAGTAACAAGGGTAGCCTCTTAAGGTGGTGATTACATGACTAAAATACAAACCCAGGTCCTTGGAACCCCACATGTTGGTTAACAGAACACTGTGTGATATGTGTAGTGGGATGAGCTTATAAAGTGGACTTCAGTATTTTGTTTACATTAACTATTTAGTAAATTACATGTGTTTCTCATTCTACTGTTGGTGTCCAGCCATTCTCATACTTTTCCTTGTCTTGGTGAAGTCTGAAGTTAAAAGAAACACTGTAATTGCACATCACTGTAATTGCACGTCACTGACTTAACAGTTTAAACAATTGTTTTACCCAACGTTCTGGTGTCGAGAGCAGAAATAACAGCTAGGCAGCAACCCTTTCAGAATGTAACTTCAATGCTGCTGTTCTTGCTTGGATGAGCTGCGCATTACATGAGGCCATTTATGATCCACCCACGATTAGATCTTAGGGAGAAGGAAAATGAGGAGGAGAAGAAAAAAGAACTATTAATCAACACTAAATATTACTTTTTAGTCTCCAGTCTCCCAGTAGAGTGCCCCAAATCTCTGATTTTCTATGAAAAAGGAGAAACCTCTGAATAATATAGACTGTAATTTCATACTTAACTTCACATTCCTACAGATAGAACTACAAGAACTAAATGATTGAATACTTTAATATGACTTTCTCCTTTTTTCTCCCAAGAATGCCTCAAAAATACCATTTGTGTGGCAAACACTGACCACAGACAATGATAGTCCCTGGAATGTAACAGTTCAGTGATTTTAGAGTATCCTAGATTCCAAGCAACAAAACCTGCTGATATTGTTATCTTTTTCTTTTGTCTAATCCTCACTCTAATTTGCCACTCATGGCATTTTCTTTGGTTGTTTATAAAATGACTTCTGTCTCCATTGAACAGAAGGGATTAGAGACTTTTGCTACAGAAAAGTACACCATAAATATTTGCATTGGATAATTTTTTTTTCATCTGAGAATGGTTTGGCAGTTGTGTAGACTTGTACAATTAATTGAACTTGAATCTTTCTGCAACTTGAATACACATAGAGAATGAATCTCCTTCTGTTTTGTTTTTTTTCCCTCCTGCTATGCTTTTCCCCTTCTTTTCTTTCCAAAAATTTTTCTTTGGCCCAAGAAAATCATCATTAGAAAAGACATATTAGCATCTAGACCCTGGATTCCCTCTGTCCTCTCTCCAAAGCTCTTAGATGCTTCTGTTAGTGACTGGTCTACTTAGAATAAAAGGCCAGCCAGAGGCACATTTCGTTAATTGTAAAACTGTTCTTAATAGGGAAAAATACAAAAAATATTATTTTGGAGACATAAAGTGAGAGTTTGATTTAGTATCAGTTTGTTTATTAATCATTTTTATTTTAGTTAAGTTTTAATTTTAATGGTGTTCATCTTTATTCTTTCCTTAAGAGCAGTTGGTTCTTTTTGTTATCTTAAAGCTATACTGACTTCCACGCCTTTTTCTTGAGTCTGTTGCCTCTCAGTTAGATAGGCTTATCCCTGAAGAAAGCATGATAAATTCAGCTTCTTACTTCGATACTCTTCCCTTTCATCATCAATGCCTAAATCATAGCAGATAACTGTACCTACTCAGACTTCAATCGTATGACCTGAATGTCTAAATGATTACACGTCCTTCATGACATGTTATTACTATAACAATGTTCAGTTTGCTGACTTCCAGCCATAGTGAAAGGGACTGTAATCCACAAGAAAGTACCTGATGTGTTAATCATTAATAAATCTGAAAAAACATGTGTTTGATCAAGGCCATCTTTTCCCTTTGTGTAATTCTTTTTTTTTTTTTTTAATGTCAGTGAGTGCTTTTAAAATTTACAATTGTCTCTCTGAAAGCTCTACATAACCAGTGTTGATTTCAAAACAGGCACTTGCCAATATTATGTTATTTATAGTAAATCCCTGGTTGGCATTTGCATTGATAATCCATCTTTGTTTGTTGCTTAAACCATTCAAAGTTCCTCTGATAAATATGGTCTCATTGAGTAGAAGATTCTGCATGCAAATAAGTATATTTCAGTTACAGAAAGCAGCTGTCAGAACACATTTATATTCCAACAGCAGAGAAGAAATTAATCTCACAGTGGCTTCAATTCAAATTGGTATAATATTCCAGTAATAAATTCCCAGCCCAGATGGAATCATTTTCTTTATCATAAATATTTTAAAACACTTGATTTGTATTAAAGTTGTACAGGACTGAAACTAATTTTAGATGTTTTAAATATTTTAAATGAGCCCCCAAACAGAAAAAGCATTTTGATTACATAGAATTCATTTTTTTAAAAGTTTCGAATAATACAGAGTTTTTCTTATTATGCAAATTATTTAACCAGAAAGAAAAGCTCATCAAATTTTGTCTAACTTGGAGCACCAAAAGAAAGCACACCTAGCATGTATTAGTCAATGTTTTACCATACATCTTAATAACACTAGTCATTCTTTTAATATTGAAAGAATTTCTGAAAATAGCTATCACTCTTTTCCTTTGTTTTAAGGCTAATTAGAATTGTATTGCCAATTGGCTTGCCTTTTAAAAACTGTTTTTTTCCCCCCTCCAATGTTAAAATAAAGGTTTCTGTAGTAAGGAATCCCTACTGTCACATACAGAAAATATCTCACTACCCCTCTCTCCATTAATGATCTCAGTATGCTCAGAATCATGACCTTAAGGAGACCAAGTATTGGCTTCATCAAACCAGTGGGTAGAAGCCAACTTCGGGGTTGAAGTTAATCAGTTAGGAATTGCCAGCTTGCAGGAGGTAAAATTCAGTACCCATTGGCTTACATCAACCATCAAGATGGTGTGGCGAGAGGGAGGCTGCCTTCAGCATTGCCAAAATCCAAATCCCATGAGCTTTTGCAGATTAACTTCAGCCTTTAAGTTGAATATGGAAGTAAACTGGAAAGTAGTCTTGTGTATTCAGTGTATTATATAACAAAACAGGCAATCCAGAAATCAGTGAGAATTTTTAGGCACTAGCAGATGTTTTAAACTATCTAGAGAAATAATCAATTCCATGCATAAACCAGGGAAAGTGCTCTAGTAACACTGATACACAAGTTTGTCCTTGTATCACTTCTTTCTCGGGTATTGATCTTTAGTCTTTGAAAGACTCGAAAGACAAGGCTTCAATTCTCCAACCATATCATACGTTGCTGGGCATATGGAATTCTTAGTAGGCTCTGAGATTTATCTCAAGAGGACAAAACAAGGAACAGTTTTAGTAAGATGAAAATGCCCACTAAGTCATCTCAGTTTCTGATGGTTCTGGAACTTCAGAACACTGGGTTGGTTAGGCCATGCAGTCAGCTTCTAGCAGAAGGTCTGCCTAGAAATCAGGAAAATCAAATCTTTTAGGAAGCACATGGTGAACAGCAACGAAAGAAAACTAATCTGTCCAGAAAATGATACTCAGAAAGAGAAATTTGATCCTGAAAAAAGAAAGCCAAAAATATAAATAAAAAGTTTAAAGTAGAATGGAAAATTAAAAACAAGATTACGGTTATTCTAGGGTCTACATAAAGCTATTTTTTCTTTATTATTATTGAAAGTAATTCAAACAGAGTAGTGCCTTTCAAGAGTTAAGCTGAATTGGCTGGTTGCTATATGGCTTGACATTAGTATTGAAGTTACCTAGACATGGCTTAAGTCACAACATAGGAGACGTATACAGGAAGGAGAGAGAAAAATGATGTTTGGATCTGTTTTGTTCCCATTTTCTTTCAACAGTGGAAATCACATGAGACTATGCTCTCTTGGACAGATGATTATTTATTCTAGTGAAAAAGATTTTCAAAAAGAGTAGAGGATTCTACAACCTATCCAGTAGGTCCTATGGATACATACTTCACTAGGGACCTGGCACACACATTTTCTTACTCTATCTACTCAGAACAGCTGATCACTTCCTTATGCATAGTAATCCCTGTGTGTCAGCTAGGAGAATCCTTCTCTATTTCAATCTTTTCTTAATTGTATTATTCTCTAGAACAAATAGTCCCCGGAACAAATTAATGATGATGTCAAGAAAATTATAAAGGTCACTGTTTTTGATTCTAAAACTTCAGATAATGTATACATCAAGAATCACCAACAATGCTTAACCTTATGAATGTCCTAGATTAAAAAGAAACTACATTGCTTCAAGATAAAAGCAAGTTGGGCACCCAGGAGGTGGTGAGACTGTGAGTATATTTAACTTCCAAAGCTCAAGTTAATAGCAGGAGATTGCCCACAAGTTACTTCCAGTTTAATACACAGTGCTGCCTCTAGGTGGGGTAGATGCTTTGGTGTTTCTTACTAACCCCAAGGAATAATGAATGTTAAGAACCAACCTTAGGACAGGTGTGGTGGCTCAAGCCTGTAATCCCAGCACTTTGGGAGGCCAAGGCAAGAGGATTGCATAAGTCCAGGTGTTCGAGACCAGCCTGGGCAACTTGGTGAGACCTCATCTCAACAATAAATCAAAGTTAGCCAGGCATGATAGCGTGTGCCTGTAGTTCCGGTTGCTTAGAAGGCTGAGGTGGAAGGATTGCTGGAGCCCAGTAGGTTGAGGCTGTGGTGGCCGTGAACATGTCACTGCACTCCAGCCCGGACAACAGAATGAGACTCCAATTCAAAAAAAAAAAAGAACAAACTTGAAAAAATAAATGAATGCAAAATTGTTCCTCACAGACTGATAGGGATTTATGGAAGAAAAGAAGGGTGGTAAATGATTGAACATATATACTAAGAGGAATTATTCTTAGTATTAAATTACATATAAGGAAACTGAGGCCCAGAGCCATAGGGTGATTTTTTCAAAATAACATGTTAACAGCTGTGCTACTAGTTCCAGCATTCATAAAGTAGTTAGCAGCTAGGCAGCCAGTACTAGCGGCTGATTATATATATGTAACCTGTGTATACATATGGTGACAATTGCTGATTCTTCCTTCCTAACTTAACTGGTGAGTTACCCAAGCCACAAGTCTCCTTATAGCATCATGAGACAACAGGAGACATGCAGGCCCATAAAATGAACTCTTCTCATATCTTTCAGCTTCCCCAGAATATAGATTAAAAAACTGGGCATTTTGAGATGCCCTGCTTCTAAATCTAACCATCACTAGAGAATATCTGCCTCTCATCTAGGCTGCTTAAAGATAAGTGGCCTCTCATGAAACACTATAGTCCAGCTTCCTTCTAAACTGATACTCTGAAATCCTCCAGGTGGTAGCCCAGCGAAAAACACACTCCAAGTTTCCATCTTAAGAATCCCGTCTTGACTTTAACTCTTAAGCTGAGGGAACATGATGATCTGAACTTTTTAGTCCACTATGACATTCAAATCTCTGAACTTAGAAAATATTTGGTGAGGTCACTGTCACCATGTGATACTTTGACTAGTCTAATAGTGACTTTCCTGAAGCAGGGTGTTGCTTACTTCCCAACCCTTACTGCTGCTCCTCCTACTGAAATGCAGCAAGCTTGATCACTGAAGAACATGTCAGAAGTCCAAAAGTAGTTAAAACTGAATTGAGATGAGACCAGGTGTGTTGAGGGTGCTATAGCCTTCGACAAAACTCTGAATTCAATCTTGAAACAAGCTTCAGGATAAGACCTTTTAAAATCCATGCCACACAAAAGAAGGGTGAACTGTGCATAGACTAACACAATGAGAAATAGGCAGGAATTTACCAAACAACTCTTTCTTACCATGGATTAAAACCAAATAGATATTTCACTTACTGTTTCAGTGCATGTATAGCCCCACATCTCAGATTACAGGTTATTCTGAAAAATCTGATAACTAGGAAAATGATATCAGATTATTTAAAAATCTGAGTCAAGGTTTATGTTTTTCAGATTGTGAACATGCTCTGTGTGATTAACCTGCTTATTATAGAGACTATATCAGTTTGTATGGACAGATATTTAAATACTTTTAGACACTGGCTGAATGCATCTTTGGCCAAGTTACTTTATCTCTCTTTGATTTGGTTTCCATATCTGGAAAACAAGGATTCATACACCCATTTATCCAACACTTAACATGGAGCACTGATTACCTGCCTGGATTTTTGCATACTGCAGAGTTGTGTGAGGAAGAAAAGGAAAGATTTGCAGGAAAGTCTTTTAAGGAGTAGGAACCACTGCAAAAATATTTTATCATAATTATCTATCCTATGCTAAAATGATCCACAAAGGAGAAAATGCCTAAATGTGGATGGGTCATATAGTAACCAAAGGTTGAATATGCCAAATAGTGGACTAATACACAAAAGCTAACACAAAACACGTGTAATGTTCAGTTTTCAAATTCAAGGTTCAGACAAAATTTGTGCTAATTCTTCAACATGTTACTGTTCTTCATAGTCTGTTGTGTGCTAGATATGGGCTTTGTACTTTATATATAATCTTATATTAAATGATAATCTTCAGGACAATTCTATTAGGTAGAGATTATTATTTTCAATGACAGACGAGGGTTGTAAGACACAAAGAAATTAAGCTGATTGCCTTGCGTCACACCCCTAAGAAGCAGAAGAGCTGGTCTTTGAGCCTCCGACAGTCAGATCACTGAAGAACATACCAGAAGTCCAAAAGTAGTTAAAACTCCAAATTCATAGTTTTGTCCACTACACTACACAGCACTGTGCTGAAACAAGACAGCTACACTGAAGTGTACTATTAATATAATTTTAAAGATCAATATGAAACCCCTGGTTGAAATGACCTTGTTATTGAGAAGTCAGTAATTTATAGAAAGGTCTTATTTCATCCTTGTTCTCTTTATGCATCTGGAGGGAATGACAGGGTATAACTTTAATCCATAATTTACTCAGAAATGAGTATTATCCACGTAAATCCATCAAGGAGAATGCTAATTTAAAATTTCTAACACTTTTTTCAAGAATAAAGGATTTCAAGGACAAACATTGCAGATTGCCATCCGACAGTGAATGTCTTAAAAATCTACACAGTTATATCTGAAAGGAAGCCAAGTTTGTGAAAAAAAATGTCCACTTCAAAAACTTAATGAAGGCAATTTGTCAACAATTTCACACATCATTTGCCCACAATCTTTGAATAGAAGTTTTCCCAGTATACCTTTTCCCCATGTGAACTTCTGATCATATGCATTTTACTGATTCATTAATCATCATCTTCTCCTGAAGCTGAGATGAAGGGAGAATACATACAATATACAAGACCTGTGAAAATAAATTTATGCTTATTTTTTTTTACATAATGTCAGTAAAATGCACATGTAATTACATGAGTCTTTAAGATCAGAGGCTGATCTAAGACTTGGAATTAATTTGCCATATGAAAGATTAGAACAACTTAACGCACTTTAGAGTGTCTAGGTCTTAGACTCCTAAAAATTCTGTAGGGAGGTAGAGAGAAGAAAGAAGAGCAGAGAAACAATTATGGGTGAGCGATTATGACTTAACATGAGGGAACAGGCAAAGCCTCTCAGAACACAGATTCTTTAAATAATTAACAAGAAACTCTTTGCAAAAAGACCTACTTATCAAATATCTAACTTAAAACCATTACTGTTGATTGTCAGCGTGCTTTTGTAACCAAAATGCCTGAGGGATAAGTTGATGGAAAGTAATTAATAAGACCAAGAATAAGGTTTACTGCATGTAACTGATACTATTTATAAATCTGGGACTCATAAAGTGTTGTACTGATGGACAGAGGAGACACAGATGTTTCTGCTATTTTAGTGAAAGGAAAAAAGTGCAAGAACTCTCCACTTAACACAAAAGGGGGTGCAAAAGTTTTGGAGCTGTAATGCTCAGTACAGAAATAATTTTCTGTAACATGTTAAATGTAAGGTACAAATTCCCTATTGCATAGCTTGGGCAGGCCACATATGGGACCCAGGTATGGCATCTACGTTGGCAAATAAAAGTTTTTTTTTTAAATTTGTGTTCATTTAAGGGGTACAAGTGCAGTTTTGTTACATAATATATCACATACTGGTGAAGTGGGGGCTTTTAGTGTATACGTCACCAGACTAATGTACATTGTATCTATTAAGTAATTTCTCATCCCTTATCCCCCATTCCTTCTGATTCTCCAAGATCTATCTTTTTATGCTTTATGTCCATGTGTACACATTATTGAACTTCCACTTATAAGTGAGAACATGCAGTATCTGACTTTTTTCTGAATTGTTTAAGATAATGGCCCCCACTTTTATCCATGTTGCTTCAAAAGACATGATTTCATCATTTTTTATGGCTGAATAGTATTTCATTGCACATATTCCATTATGTATAGGTATATATGCATATATACATATATATCACATTTTATTTTTCCAATAATCCACTGATGGACACACATTTCTATGCACCAATAACAATCAAGAAGAGAACCACCTCAGGAAGGCAATCTCAATTGCAGTAACCACACACACACACAAAAAGCAACAAAAAAAAAACAAAGTCCTAGGAATGAATTTAACCAAGGAGATAAAAGAACTCTACAAGGAAAACTACAAAACAATAATGAAATAAATTGCACATGATACAAACAAATGGAAAAACTTCCCATGCTCGTGGATTAGAAGAATTAATATTGTTAAAATGATCATACTGCTCAAAGCAAACTACAGACTCAGGGCAGTCTCTATCAAAATATCACTCACATTCATGAAGGTGAATCTTTTTTTTTTTTTTTTTTTTGAGTTGGAGTGTCACGCTGTCACCCAGACTGGAGTGCAGTGGCCGCTCCCCCGGCCACTGCAGCCTCTACCTGCTGGGCTCTGGCGATCCTTCCGCCTCAGCCTTCCAAGTAGCTGGAACTACAGGTGCGCTACCACACCCGGCTAATTTTTTTGATTTATTGTAGAGATGAGGTCTTGCCAAGTTTGATTCAAGTTCGAATCTCTCCCTAAAATACTCCCCCAGAAATAATGTTTTTAAAATTTATTTTCTATTATGGATTTATGGGGTAAAAGTGAGGATTAACTACAGAAGTAGGCTGCATGCAGGTGAATTTTGGACTTCTAACTGTCCTCACTCCTCCAGGCAGTGGAGAAGTAATGTTTTATCAGTTATCCAAGCATCCGTTAACTCAATCAAATTGACACATAATTAACCATTATGTCCTGATAGCCAGATAATTAAACAGAAAGGAAGCAGTGACCTAGAGAATAAAAGAAAGAAGGAAGGAAGGAAGGAAGGAAGGAAGAAAGAAAGAAAGAGAAAATCAGCAGGTTAGTTTCAAAGAATCTCTAAGCAAATCTTTCATTAAGACAAAAACAAGCCAGAAAGGGAAGACTATAATAATTAACTAATTCTTAAATGCAAAGATATAGACATACATCCACAAGAAACTACAGCAAACAGGGAACCAAGCTCCCCAAATGAACAAAATGAGGAACCAGTACCAACCCCAACAAGACAGTGACGTGAAATTTCTGACCAATAATTTCAAATAGCAGTTTTAAGGAAATTCAGTGAATTTCAAGATAACACAGAAAATCAGTTTTAAAATTTATCAGATATATTAAACAGAGATTGCAATAATAAAAAATTAAACAGAAATCGTGGAAATGAGAAATACATTTGCTGATCTGAAAAAGTCATTAGAGGATCTCAATAGCAGAATGAATCAAGCAGATGAGAGTCAGCAAACTTGAAGACAGTCTGCTTGAAAATACACGGTCAAAGAAAAACAAAGAATGAAAAGGAACAAAAATCAACTTCAAGATAATGAAAATTACCTCAAAAGACCAAATTTGGTGTTCAAGAGGGAGTTTAGCAAGTGCAAAGGGTAGAAAGCTTATTCAAAAGTGAAAACAAAAACTGAAAACTTTCTAAAACTCGACAAAAAGATAAATAACAAGTACAAAAAATCTAGAGAACACCAAACAGCTTTGGCCCAAATAAAACTACTCTAAGGCATATAATAATCACACTCTTGGTCTTTCACAGAAACAGAGAACTGAGTATCATATGTTCTCAGTCATAAGTGAACCATGAACAACTGCCATAATACCATAAGAAAAGGATTGACAGTAGTGCGAAACTGCGGGGTTGGGGGGGATGGGGAGTTGGGAGTAACAGTAGTCGAAATCTGCCTGGGGAGGGGGCACACCTCACCAACAAGGATACCTGCATGATGAATATTTGTGTGCTCAACCCTAAATTGTACCCAACAATTTCAAAATAAAAAAAATTTAAAAGTGAAAAAAAAAACAACTATAATAATCACACTCTCAAAGGTAAAGGAGAAAGAGAAGACCCTAAAATCTGCAAGAGAAAAAAAGCACCTGATCCTAAACCTGGCACAGTGAGGACCAATGGGAGGCCCAAACTTCACCTGTATGAAGACCACTTATGTACCTAATCCTGAATTGTACCCCACCTTTTTAAAATAAAAAAGAAATTTTTTTTAAAAAGCAAATAACACATAAAGGAGCTCCAATTTATCTGGCAATCGACTTCTCAATGGAAGCCATACAGGTCAGGAAGGAGTAGAATGACATTTTCAAAGTATGAAAAAAAATTGCCATATAAGAATACTGTATCCAGCAAAGCTATTCTTTAAATATGAGGGAGGGATAAAGTCTTTGCCAGATAAACAAAAGATGAGATAATTCACTGTAGCCAGATTCATCTTATAAGAAATGATGGAGGAAAATCTTCAATCTGAAAGAAAAAAAAAATCTCTAACATGCAATAAGAAAAGGTATAAAAATTACTAGTAAAATTAAATACATGAATAAATCCAAAATACTCTCATACTATAATTACAGTATATCATCCACTCATAACTCCAGAATGAAGCCCAAAAGAGAAATCTATGAAAAACAATAATATTGAGCAAAGACAACATAAAAAACATGTAAATTGAGACAGCATAAAGTAAAAAATGTGGGGGGGAGTTAAAGTTTAGAATTTTTAAATTTTTTCTTTGTTTCTGTTCTTTTCTCTGTGATCTAAAATAAATTATCATTTATTTAAAATAACTAGTTATAGCTACAAGATGTTTTTTGTAAGACTCATGGTAACCACAATAGACATGTTAGATTTGCTAAACATAAAAAAGAACAATTTAAAGCACACTACTAGAGAAAATTACTTAACCACAAAGGAAGACATTAAAAAATGATGAATAGAAGAGAGGATTTACAAAGCAACCAGAAAACAAAGCAACAAAATGGCAATATTACTCATCAATAATAATACTGAATGTTAATTTGGACTCAATTATTTAATTAAAAGGCATAGAGTGGCTGAATGGATAAAGAAACACGAGCACACACCTGTAGTTCTAAGAGTCAGCCATATGCTCCCTACAAGAAACCCACTTCACCTATAAAGAAACACAGGCCAAAAGTAAAAAAAGATATAGCATGCAATTGAAAACCAAGAAAAAACAAGAGCAGCTACACTTATATCAGATGAAATAGACTACAAATAAAAGACTGTGAATAGAGACAAATTGGATATACAAGGACCATATCTCAAAATAATAAACACACATAGGCAAATTCATGGCTAACACTGAACTGAACAAGGAAAATTGAAAGCCTTTCTTCTAAGATCTGCAACAAGACAAGGATGCCCACTTTTACCACTTCTAATAAATATAATACTGGAAGTCTTGGCCAGAGCAATTAGGCAAGAGAAATAAATAAAGGGCATCTAAATTGTTTTTTTAAAAATAAGTCAAATTAGCCTTGTTTACTGATACAAACAATTGTATACAAGTGTTTATAGCAGCATTGTTCATTATAGCCAAAAGGTGGAAGTAACCTAAATGTCCATCAACAAATAAATGCATAAATAAAATGCAGTGTATTCAAAGAAAGAAATATTATTCAGCCTTAAGAAATAATGAAGTACTGACACATGCTTTACAACATGGGAAAACCTTGAACACATTATGCTAATTGAAAGAAGCCAGTGACAAAAGACCACATATATATAATTCAATTCTTATGAAATGTTTAGAACAGGGAAATCTATCTACAAAGTATATTGGTAGTTGCTTAGGGCTAGGCAAAGCTTGAGTTAATGGGGAGGAATGGTTCAAGATGATAAGGTTTATTCTTGAGATGATGAAAATATTTTAAAACTTACTCTGGTGATGTTTACACAAATCTATGAACATACTAAAAGCTAATGAATACTTTCAAAGGATGAAGGTATGCTCTGTGAATTATATCTCAACAAAACTGTTTTAAATGTCATATAATGGACTATATATATTTATATGTGTATATAAAGTGTAAGTGAAAACAATTAAGATGTATTTGAGACATTACTTAGCTATCTCTCAACATGACTGACTTCTAGTATATTGAGCAAAGAAAACAAACTTGATTAACAAATCACCAGTTGTTTGATTTTAAAATAATGTAATCAGGTGGTGATAGATCACACGAGTAAAGTTCTTGCCAGGAAATTTCTCAGGCCCAGCTTATGTAATCAGCGATCCATTTTTAGGATAAATAAAGTGACACAACCCCTGATTTACACATAATTAGAGAGAAA
This sequence comes from Tarsius wallacei, assembly GCA_963574415.1. Classification (NCBI taxonomy): domain Eukaryota; kingdom Metazoa; phylum Chordata; class Mammalia; order Primates; family Tarsiidae; genus Tarsius; species Tarsius wallacei. The sequence goes on along the minus strand of CAUYQG010200288.1, from coordinate 13,097 downwards.
TTTCAGAAGGAGCTAAAATAACTATGGCTATTCTGAGTGACCATTCACAACCAAGAAACTTTTCCCCCCACCGGAGGTGTTCATTTACATTTAATATAATGTCTTGACCAAGAATTTTTGATTCCAAGACACATATAGAATGCATTGGCATTTACTATGGTTTTTCTAGTCTTAGGGGGAAAACAAAAATCTAAGATATGAGAGAAAGGATTAGCATGGTCTACGTGATGACATAATTAAGGATATGTTTCTATTTCCTTATAAAATGGTTTCAGAAGAAGATTATGGTCAATACTAAAAGATCTGCTGTGGAGGAAAATTTGGAATATTTTTAATTTTATGGTTGTCTCTCAGTTTGTGTGAAGTCTATTCATTGATAAGATTACTCAGAACTAGTAATCTATAAATGCTGCTCTAAATCCTTCTACCATTTTCATGATTTCTTGATGTCATATGGTTCAACCTTACTCTAACATTTTAAGATAAAGAGTCAGTGGTAAGAATCAAGAATTTTGTTTACAGTAACATTCCACCACAGGCTTGGAAGACAATACTGTTTGACAGTCTAAAAAGTACTATCTAGCAGGCAAGTTTAATACCATAATCTGCCTTTTTCTAGCTGGTATGAGGAGGCTCAGCAATGACTGCCTTTGCAGGAAGAAAAAAGGACCTTTGAAAAACCTAGGATAATTTGAAGGTATTTTTGTTATTGTTGTTTTGAGCATTTACATTGTTTGGGGGCACTCTTTTGAGTAATCACCAGTAGCATTGTGATTTGCTATAACAAAGTCTTTCTATGAGTTAATTATTCACTATACTCTGGATTCAATCTAGCAAGTTGTTCTGGAAGCATTGGAAAATTCTGAATAGAAGTGAGTGATCTTGAACTATCTCTCCATAAGTAATATTACATTTAAATGTGTTTGTGGTAAGGTCACTTGTACCAAAATTGACATCGCTATCAATAAGCCAAAGCAATGACAGGTCTTAGGATTTCTTTTTCTCCAAGAATAAATTGTGCAGTGACTACAGGCACTACTTTATATTCATTGCTTCATTCGTTGAGCACTTAAAGCCTTAATGAAGTTCAAGTTTTATAATAACTGATGCACTGTGAATACCCACTACACTCCAACCTAGGCAACATAAGGAGACCTTGTCTCTAAAAATTAATTTTTAAAAGTTCTCATAATTCACTGTATGGATGACCATAAATTATTTATTTATTACTCTACTGATAAATATTTAGGTTGTTTTCTTTGTGTCATTATAAACAATTCTGCAATAAATATCTCGACACATTTATTTTTGTACCGATTGTGTGAGTATAAGTTGTAGGCTAAATTACTGGATATAAATGTCAAGTCCAAATGCACATACATTTAAAATATTGATGAATATTACCAAATAGTCCTCCAAAGGTATTGCACTAGAATTTATCAGTGTCTATTTCCTTGTAAGTCTAATAAAACTATGTATCACATAACTTTCTGATAGTTAGAAATGGTGACTCATTGTTTATTTTTCTTTTCTGTAATTACAAGTGAGGTTTTCAGTTTTATGGGTGGTTTTCTCCTATGTTTATAAGTCATTTAAGTTTTTAAGTAAATTTCAGTATACATTCTCTGTGTTTGTCTTCTGGATTATTAACAATTTCTTGTTGATTTGTAAAAGCTCCTCATATTTTAAAGTAATTAGCTCATTTTTGCCAAATCTTGCAAAATTTCCCTACTTTTACATACATTTTTACTCTGTTTTTAATTTCACTGCAAAGTCATTATTTAATACTTCTCTTTATAGTTTTTAGGATTTTTGTCACTTTTTGAAAGATCTTTCTTGTGCCAAAACTGGAAAAATATTTAACCATGTTTTCTTCTAATACTATTCTTTCACATATAATTTATGTTTGTTGCAAATAATAAAGAAGCAAGCCAAATAAAATTTTTATTTGTTGAGTGTTCCATCTGATCACATGCTAAATCATCATATTATATTTAATTCATACCTTCTTCTATTTACTGAAAGCTCTATTTCCTCAGGTGTTAGTTCTTCTAATCGCTGAATCTGATGACTCATTATAGTGACATCTTAAAGCATTTAGTAATTCTTGGTTGTGTGTTTTGTGTTTAAGATTCTCTCCACTCATGTCTGTGAATGTGCTTGGGAACTGCAGCTAGCATTTGCTATAGGAAGAGTAGGATTCTGCTTAGTTGTGCCAGTACTCTGTCTTCCCATATGGGAGGTCTGCATCTACTATGAGTATCCTCAGACATGTCACCACTGCTCTGATCCTGTGGATCTAATGCCCTACTAACTGTTCTAGCTTGGGAATAAAGAGTGTCTACCATGATATTTGATAGAAATTAAAGATGGAGAGGGAAAGGAGGAGTGTCATATTTCTTACTTGTTCTTATGAATTTGCCAAAACAATTGCTCAGGAAGTTTAAGTAGTTCCCTTTCCTGTTCTTTGTCACTATTAGCTCTGGGCTTATAGCTTCTATGGAGGTGCCCCCAACCCTTAGCATGTAGAGTTGGCTGTAGTGCAGTCAAGCTTGTCTATCTTTTTGTTGATCAAGTGTTCCTCCAAAAATTTGATCCATCAATGAACTTCTCTTGTTTCCTGGCACTGTTATAAATAAAGAACGTCTTTTCTGTCATTTCTAAATTTGTGTGGAAATAGCAGGCAGGCATGAGCAATTGGTGTGCCATTTTGACCCAAGCTATGAACCTTTTCCTGCTTAGCAGGATTTTAGACTGTTTCCATTGATATAAAGTAGAATATTCTCCATAAAGTATGGTCTGGGATTTTCCACTTATTATGATACTTGCTATTTTAAAGAGTGCTGTTTAATTCTGAGATTCCCTAGAGTACAGCCTCATATGAGGACTTATGAGCAAATAATTTGTTTAAAAGGTAATCCCAGGAATCAGGAGTGAAGGTGATGGTAGAATGACATGGGAAAGGAGGAAAACTTTATAAAGGGTACATTATTCAGGTTATCACTATTGGCAGTGGGGGTTCTATTTCACTCATACTTCAAGAGAAATGTAAGAATACCTCTCAGATTGCTTATCTGAACAAGAGGAGGCATGTGCATTGGCCCACTGACTCTAGTCTCCTGTTGGTTGAAAGATTGCCATCAAGGACATTAATCCCATTCTTACATTTGTGAACTAGCTAGCTGAGCAGGCTTTTTCAAAGTCAGAGAAGAAATGATGCCCAAGAAACGCTGACCAAGATCCTGGAAGAATAAAGCTGTCCTGTGCATACTTAAGGTAGCTCACTGATGGCACAGGCTCCCCTAAATTCAAATAAAACTGTCCTTTGCACCTGCAGCTGAAATCAAAGTCAATCAAAAGGACTAATGTCAGCTCCAGAGACATCCGAGAAAAGTAAATAGCGGTCTTAGCAAAGAATCTCATGAGAAAGAAATTATAGAATGTTCCTTGCCATTTCACACTTCAGTGAGAATTTCTGGGCTTAAAAAAACTGAGGTTTAAATGTGACTCTCTACCAATGCGCACACAATACCTTCCTCAGTCTCTGCACCCTGAACAGGGTTTGATATATCTCAAGACATATGATGATAAACTGAATCATACTAGAACTCTCTACCTGTTTTATAAACAATTTATTTTAGAGGCTGATTTAACATTGTTGTGATTTGTAATTATGTGGTCTTGTTATTTATGATAGAATGGCATGCGTTCCCTATGGTCTTGCTCTCCAGTCAATAGAAACTATAGCCAAATTAGAGCACACTTTCTCACAGAATCCAGATGGGACCTTAGAATGCTTCTCAACACAGTGCTCTGAGTTGGCATTTGAGTTACAGTCTACTTGCCACTTATACTATAATACTTTTATTATTTAGTATAATCATCAAATTTTCTCAATCCCAAAGTGTTTTGTCAGATACTCCACAAACACTAGAACAATCAAGAAATTACCAGAGTCCATATGTTCAAAGAGACAGTAGTGTTTGGTAATAAAACTAAGATTATTTTCATCATGTATTAGTCTGGTTTGCAAACCTTATATCTCTGAACAGAACTGTGTATACGCTAATCCTACAAGTTCAGAAGGCTGATATCAAGCTTGAGAGTCCAAATCCTTACTTTACATAGTACCATGTAAACCAAAATGTGTGTTTACTGGAACTGCATCCACACCCTGCACAATTCTGTGGTCACTGAGATTTAATCTGCATCAGCAGCAAACCATGCGAAGAAAATACCTAATTCTGATATGCATACACTTCCATTAACAGAGTATTGTGCAAAGAAGGACTGCCTGTATATATATAACTAACTCCCAAATGGCCAGAATACAGAATGATAATCTGGCTCTGCATCTTCCATGCTTTCTGCTTCAATATAAAAACTCTTGCAGCAAATGAATTTTAGGACCAAGTATACTGACTTCTGTTGTGTGCTATAATGGGTCTGTAGTCCATTTATTTAAACATAGATTCTCTTCAAATTGCTAAGGAGAGGAAATACCCCCACTATCTGCAAAAGCACTTGACAAATTTGTACTAACTGTTATTTTCATCTCTTTTTTAAAAAATAAGGTCCCATACTTATTGCCAGAATATCAGAATATCTTGGTTCAAAGTATTAGCAAAAAAAAAAAAAAAGAAAGGCAAAATAAAAATACAAGGGGGACCCCCCAAAACCCCAGAATTTATTTATAAAAATTGTGTATTTATTATTCTTACATGTTTAAACTTCAATCACTTTCAAAGTACTCTCTGTTGAATGCAATACGTCTATCAAGATGCAGTTTTCACCACTAAGAACAGTTTTTGAACTTATCAATTTTGATGCCTTTGAGTGCTTCTGCTGTTTTTTTGTTTCACCTCTTCCACATCAGTAAAACATTTGCCTTTGAGGACTTTTTCATCTGAGAAAACAAAAAAGTCACTTGGAGTAAGATTGAGTGAATAGGGAGGGTGGGACATAGGAGTCATGCCGTTGTGGTCAAAAACTGCTGAACTCTCAGTGTGATGTGGGCAGGTGCATTCATAAATCGCCCATTATGAAATGGACAAAGATGGTGAAAGAATCTCAAAAAAAAAAATTAACTGAAGCTGAACACAGCCTCTCACAACAATGCTAGCTGGTACACTGATGCCAATGGGTTCCTAGAACACTTACCCAGCAAGGAAAGCCTGTTCTTCAAAAGATAATTTGGGTTTTTTGGGGGCGAGCCCCCCCCCAGATGCCTTGAACAACAGTTCAATATAGAAATGACAGCTACTTTGGTCTAGCACCATTCTAAATTGTGTAGCACTCAATCACAAAATCTGAAAAAAAGAAATAACTTCACTGAGTTTTAATGTAATAGTTCTGTAGTTGATAACAGGTATATTTAATGACAGAAGACTAAGCTGCAGTTCTGAAAACTCAAAGCTCTGCAAACAAGTTGGGGAAATTGTAGAATTAAGACAAAAAGAACAGTTGTTTTTAAAGTATGTTTATCAAAAGATTCCTACTGAGTTTTGGTTTCTGCTCCTGTCTATTGTTGGTGGTATTCTAATTGCCATTTTTACTTGCCAGTACCATTCTCTCAGCTTTTAAAAATGTCCAGTTCCCCAAGTAGAATGCCTCCAAGTACCACTCATTCTGATTCTGTTGCAAGTATGAAAGTATACATAATTTTAGAACTGGAAGGATCTATTAAAAAAATCAACTAGTCCAAAATTTTCATTTTAAATATGAAGAAACTGATACTCAAGATTTGAAGTGATGTGGCAATGTCTCACAACTTTCTAGAAGAATGCTTTGTCTTTCCTCCAAATTGTCCATTCTGGGAAACAGTATAAGAATAGCATTGCCAGCATGTAGATAATTCCTAGGAGAAAACGTGGAAAACGAAAAGATTTGCTTTCATAGGCAGATTTCTGGGTAATTTTCTCCATTTTTTATTTCTTTTATTGTAATTACAATATGTTGATACAGTGAATAAAAATTTGAGGAAAAGAAACAAAAAGGAAGCAAATTGCAGATAATTCAATTTACCAGTTTCTCATGAAAGATAACATTTTTAACATAGTTTCTCCAGATAATAGCGGCCTGGAGGAAAAAAGAGGTTTGAAAGTACAGCAACAAGAAGTGTTTTTCTGACTCAGGCCTTGCCCGCAAGATTGCAAGAAATTCAGCCTCCTTTAAACTCTTCCCAGCTAGTTCAGAAAGTCATTATCTGGGGGTGTTTCTTGTATGTACATAGTCTCATTCCTTGAGTTTTCATGATGAACCTCCCAGTTTTTGCTCTCTATGCCCTGCTGTTTCTTCCCTAAGTCAAGTATGGAGACACCACCGGCCTTCTTTCAGGAGGGAAATTTGAAAATCAAAAAGCAGTTCTGCAGATGGTACCACGCATCCTGGTTGGCTGTGTCTAGATTATTCTCTACTAATGTGGTGGTTCTTAATAAAGAAGTCACTTGCTCCCTAACAGAATATACCTCTGTGATATTTACCTGAGGAATAAGGTCCAAGTCCTGGCAGTGGGGAGATTTTTGCTCCACATGATTGAGACTGAGCGCTGGTTAAAAGAAAAAAACGTTTTCCTGGCCTTTGCCCCACACAGAGGCTGGAGGGAAGGCCAGGCCACACTATTCCTGGGAGCGCCATTCAGATCAGAGTACACGTGGATAGCACTCCCTGCAGGCATGAAATGTGAATTCATCTGTATTGCTGTATAGCAGATTACTACAAATTTAGTGGTTTAAAACAATGCAAATATATTAGCTTACAGTTCTGAAGGTCAGAAGTCTGAGATTATTTTCACACAGTTAAAACCAAGGTGTCAGAAAGCTTGACTTCTCTCTAAAGGTTCTAGGGGAAAATCCATTTTTTAAAAACCTTTCCCAGCTTCTAGGGGTTGCCTACATTCCCTGCCTCCAACTTCAAAACTGGCAGTCAAGTACCTTGTCTCCTCTGACTTCTGCTTCTATCCTTCCATCTTCTCACTCTGGCTGTGATCCTTCTGGCTTCCTCTTACAAAGATCCTTGTGATTACACTGGCCCCACCCAGATAATCCAGGATAATCCCATCAACTCAAGATCCTTAGTTTAATCACTTCCACATAGTCTCTTTTACCAGCAAGGTGACATAATTACAGGTTCAGGGGATTTGAATGTGGACATCTTTGCAGGGGCTGCAAATTATTTAGCCTAACATAAAGGGCATTGTCTCTGTAGATACATGGGGAGACCTCGGGCATAAACCCCTTGTTCTGTGCAAGGGTCTTAATTTATAAAGATGACTGAGAGTTGATGTGGAGAGGTCAATGCCATGAAAGAAAAGTTTAATGTTACAGTTCCCCTAGAAAAGCGAGGCATGGGACTCCACACAGGGCAGACCACTGGGGGGAGCACCAGTGTTGGTCAGGAAGCAGAGGCAGGAGGGATGGGAGAGCTTGGGTTGCAGCCTTTATTGAGGCATTGGTGGAAGAGGCAAGGCAGGGTGAAGGAAGCAGCTTAGGAATGGCTAGTTTGGATAACTCCAGCAGGTGTTAGGCTAGAGAAGTGGTTTCTAGTTTTCTGGTACCTGGTCCTGGGATGATGAAGGCGGCAGAATATTGACTCCATAGGTGTACAGAACAGTTAGAGAAGGTAAAGCTCTGGATTGGTCTATTTATATACAAGGAGAGGACCCCCCCAAAACCTGAAGTGTACTTTTAAAAAAACGTGTTTTTATTTGTACATGTTTAAACTTCAGTCACCTTCAAAATACTCTCTATTTGATGCAATACTCCTATGGAGATGCTTTTTTCACTGTCCGGAACAGTTTTTGAACTCATCGATTTTGATGCCTTTTAGCGCTCCTGCCGTTTTCTGTTTCACCTCTTCTACATCTGCAAAACGTTTCCCTTTGAGGACTTTTTTCATCTGAAGAAACAAACAAACAAAAAAGTCGCTTGGGGCAAGATCATATGAATAGGATGGGTGGGGCATGGGAGTCATGCTGTTTTTACTATAAAACACTGAACACTCAGCATGGTGTGAGTGGGTTGTTTGTGTAAATCACCCGTCATGAAATGGGTAAACACACACATGCACACACGCATTCACTGAAGCTGAATGCAGCCTCTCACAACAACTCTAGCTGGTACACTGATGCCGATGGGATCCTAGAACACTTAACCTACCAGGGAAAGCCTGTACTACAAGTATCCTGCCCTCCAAAAAAATAATCCCGGTTTTTTTTTGTGTCCTCCATCATATCAAACCATGTTCCCAACTGATTCTTTTGCTGTGTCTAAGAATTGGCTGGCCCTAAGTGCGGCAGTTTGTCTCCAACCAGAAATGTTTTCCAAGATACTGAAACATCATCAATACAAAAATTTAAAAACACTTCTTAACTAATATACCTCTCTACCCATGTTGGGACAGATTAGGGGTTAGGTTGTCCTGTCCTTGGGACTTAGGCCATTATAGTCCTACTTCTCATGGATTGCCTTCTCAGGTTCCTAGCTCTTTGTATCTGCACCCACAGAAATGAGGGCTATGCTCTCTGCCTGTATCTGTTCTACCATCGTCGTATGGACTGCAGAAAAATATAGCTCCCACATTCACAGAAAAGTCTGAGAGTCAAAATCACTTTCTCTCTTATGACACTAATTGACTGTTAAAATCTCACACTCCTTTACCTTATCTTTCCCAGGATGACTTCTCCTGAAGTCTCTTTCTTGTACAAATAGACCTCATAGCCCAGCCCCCGCCCCAAACAAAAATCCATGTGTGTTTGAATCCTTAGGGTCAGTATGCTTCGGGCCCTTGAACTAGGATCCTGTTGCCATCATAATTCAAGAGAAAATTTTCTGACTCCTGAATTATCTGAGGGAGTGGGGGAAAGAAAAAAAAAATTTGAAGCTAAAAACATATAAACTGTTGATACATTTTTTTCTGTAAAGTAACTCATAACTTTGTGTGTTTTAAAAAACCCTACTTGATATCAATGACATTAAATTATTTATTCTAACTATGCAACTTGGAAAAATTATGTTTGGCATTATGTAAATGCAGCCTTTTTCAATAACGTACAACATTTATTTTATTAAAACTTTGTATCACCTTGGGATGAATGGAAAGCAGATTTGTAAAGAATACTTATACTGCTACAGTAAACACTATAGGATCCTCATGTAAATAATGAGTGTTGTGCTCCATTCTCAAAGCTAGGTTGGCCCGGGAACAAGCAAGGGGGCCAAGGAAGAGAGAACCACATCTCTCCTGCTTCATATTCTAACTCCTCATCCTCCAGGCTTAGGATAAGGTGACTGAATAGATGTTACCTTCTACTGTTATCTTGAAAAATCATGTAATTTAAAAATCATCACAGGCATGCACAGTTGTTATCTGGACTCCCTGACGATATTGACAGGACAGGCTTACAAGAAGCCTGGTCCTGCAAAGAGGATACATGTCACAGAGATAAGAGATATACCAAAAACTCAGAGTAGAAAGTTGCAGTTTTCTGTTTATTTTTAACCTCAGTCATGTAAACTCTAAATAAAAGACCAGGAAATATCTCTGATTAGTAATAAGTAAGGAATCACATTAAGAAAAGGACTTTTCCATGAAGACCATGCTTTGGGGAACAAAAAACAAATTGAACCACCCAGAAGAGTATGGAAATCAGACCAGAAATATTATCCTTTTGCTATTCATGTGAAGAAACTGAGGATGATATTGGCAACCACAAGACAGGTCGAGCGTCTATAATCCAAAACTTTTTGAGTGTTGACATGTTCCCACAAGTGGAAGATTTCAAATCCTGAACTCATATGATGGATTAAAGTAGAAATGCAGACAAAACTTTGTTTTATGCACAAAATTATTTAATATATTGCATAAAATTACCTTCAGGCTATGTGTATAAGGTGTGTATGAAACACGAATGAGCCGGGCATGGTGGCTCAAGCCTATAATCCCAGCACTTTGGGAGGCCAAAGTGAGAGGATTGCCCGAGCCCAGAGGTTCGAGACCAGCCTGGGCAACTTGGCAAGACCTCATCTCTACAATAAATCAGAAAACTAGCCAGGCTTGGTAGCACGCACCTGTAGTTCTGGCTACTTGGAAGGCTGAGGCAGAAGGAACGTCGAAGCCCAGCAGATCGACGCTGGTGTGTTTGTGAGCATGCTCCTGCACACCAGACTGGGTGACAGAGTGAGACTCCGACTCGAAAAAAAAAAGAAAAGAAAAGAAAGAAACATGAATGAATTTTGTGTTTAGATGTGGGTGTCCACTCCAAGATGTCTCATCATATATATGCACATATTCCAAAAATCAAAAAAGAAAGAAAAATTTTGAAACATTCCTGGTCCAAAACATTTTGGCTAGGGATACTCAACCTGTATATCATTTAGTATCTTCTATAAATAACAAGTTCTTATTCCAAAATTAGGGTCTGGTTATTAAAAATGTAAGGGACACAAGTAGCTATATTATCTTTGAAGGTCAAGAAGTGCCAGCATTTTTAGTTTCTTACATTTGATAATGTATCTGCTCTGAGAATCATTCACAAAGGTCAACAAAGAGCCAATCTGACGTCTTTAGTTAACGTCATAACATCCTCATGTATAAAACCTTTCTGGGTGTAATTATATTAGGATAACTGAATCAGGTGAACTTTTGCTTATCTATTAGAATCTTGGTTCTTGTGTACAGAGTAACAAGAAAAAAGATAGAAGTAGCATCTATCATAGAATCCTGTCTCAGTGAGCTTTATTTCTGTTTAGGTTGCATTAGATATGTCCTCTTGAGCCTTACTTTGCATGGTTAAATTATGAAAGTAGAGTTTCCTAGAGTCCCTTAAAGGTTGAGATGTAGGAAAATGAAAAGAAGGAAAAAAATTGTGAGAGGAGTTTGGAATGAGTGGAGGAGCTGAGTAATGTTGTAATATAAAACCTCTCCATTTGCAAGATGTGCTACATGCTTAAATGCTAGGTGTGAGTGTTTTTATAGGGGTGAGGGGGATCACAGAAAATGAGTAACGTTCTATATTTAAGTCAGTGTAAAGCAGAGAAATAAGAGAAATGCTGGGAGGTGAGAACAAGAGTTTGGTAGGAGCCAGGAGAACACGAGCCCCCTGGGAAGTAGCAAATTTAGGGAGGCTTTGGACTTCCCACAAAGTGTGGGTCAAAGCCAATTTGCATTTTCTCCAAGCCAAGTGATTGGGTGACTTCAGTAGACATCAGAATTACGCTCATTTCAAAATGCTAATCTCCCTCTCTCTCTTTTTTTTAAGAATGTGTGTTTTGTAAGTCTTTTGAAGCAAAGATGAGTTACAGATTCATTGCTCCCTCTTATCATCACCTGGGCGAGAAGAGTTTGAGGTACACAAAGGAGAAGTCTGTGGTTGAAGCTTGGAAAGAACATGGATGTGACCAAGAAGGAAAACAGACCAGAGTGGGGAGAACTTAAGAGGAGGAATTCAGGTGATGCCAGAATGTGGCAAAGATATGTGATAGCAGATACCCAACACTGTGATGCTCACCAAAGCAGTGGTAACAAGAACATAGCACTTGCTCTGGAGAGCAAGGGCATGACTGGCAAAGAAGGGAGGATTGCTGGGAGTTCCCAATATTTTGGTCAGGTGTGGTGATTCAAGTTTGCTAATCTTTCTAGACATTAAAATATTTGTTCTGTTTATTAACATTCAACAAATAATAATAAAATAATTTCAACGTTTAACATTCACAACATTCATAACAAATAAGTTAACAAATAAAATATACTAATATACTTATTAATATTCTAATATTACACATATCAGAAATCTTTCTAAATATGTGGCCAAGTGAAAGTTTTAACACATATTCGGTTACCTTTTTTTATTGAGTAACTTTGGAAATCTAACAGTGAAGTCAGTGAGTTTCAGACTTCTAAATAAAAGACAATTAAGTACATATCTAGCAGATGAACAAAGTCAGCCAAAATAATTACAGGAAAACTTGAGAAATTGGCCTAAAACTTTCTGGCACGCTATTTGGGAAAAGCTCCCACACTCCAAAACACGCTATAACAATATCAAATAATCATTTCAGAACCTCCGTTTCTGGAGAGAAGTAAACTTACACTAGGAAGATCTATTTTAAGAGTTGTAAAAATAACTGGATGGGCAGGCTAGTGAACTTTAATATGCCCTCTCAATGAATTAGTGAATTCCTTTCGTATTATGGAATGGGTCTCTTTATTACCAACACTATTCCTTGCTTAGAAACCTACTTTGTCTGATATTAATATAGTTGCCCCAACTTTCTTTGAATTAGTATTTGCAGAGGATATCTTTTCCATCTTTTTATTCTAAAAAGAATCAGCTTTATTGAAGTATGATTTGTGTACAAAATATTCACTAATTTTAAGAGTTGATTTTAGGCTGGGCATAGTGGCTCAAGCCTGTAATTCTAGCACTTTGGGAGGCCGAGGTGAGAGAATTGCCTGAACCCAGGGGTTTGAGACCAGCCTGGGCAACTTGGCAAGACCTCGTCTCTACAATAAAAATCAAAAAATTAGCCACTTAATTTTTTGGTGGCTCGCACCTGTAGTTCTAACTGCTTGGAAGGCTGAGGTGGGAGGATTGCCTAAGCCCAGCAGATGGATGCTGTGGTGGCTGTTGAGCGTGCCATTGCACTCCAGTCTGGGTGACAGAGTAAGACTCCAACTCAAAAGAAAAAAAAAAGAATTGAATTTGGAGAGTTTTGACCAATGCATGTGGCCATGAACCTCTACCATAAAACATGTCCATTGCCCCATAAACTTTCTTTATGCCCCTTTCAGCCATTCACTCCCCTCCCTTTTCCCTGAGCCCTGTTATCCACTGATCTGCTTTCTGTCCCTAAAATTTTGCCTTTTCTAGAATTTTATGCAAATGGAATCATACAGTATGTAGTTTTTTACGTCTGGCATCTTTCTTTTTTTTTTTATTTTTATTTTTTTTATTTTTATTTTTTTTTTTAATTATTTTATTTTATTTTATTATGTTATTGTGGGGTACAGTTAGGGGTTAGGCATACAAAAATATTTCGTTCAGGTACCCTTGTTGATAAGAGGTGTCTCCCCATCCTCAGATAGATACCCACCACCAT